>CAKNWT010284363.1:0-30372 GCA_932066315.1 Andricus coriarius | reverse complement strand
AATAGTGTATCATACTGTAACTTGGTACATCATGTTGTATATCATATAATACTGTATCATATTCTATTATTTTGTTTCGTATTATATCGTATTGCATCATATTGTATCATATTGTACCATATTGAATCTTATTGAATCATATTGTATCATATAGTGTGAAAGTGTATCATATTATATCAAGCTGCCTTGCATTGCTAGCCACTGTCTCGTATTGCATCAAATGGTATCGTATGGCATTATATTGTATTATAATGTATCGTATTATATCATATTGTATCATATCATATGATATTTCATCATACTGTACCATAATTTATCATATTGTATAATATAGTGTGATACTATATCATACTGTAGTATATAGTGCGAAAGTGTATCATATTGAGTCGTATTGCATCATATTGCGTCATATTGTATCGTATTGAATTAAACTGTATGATACTGTATCATACGCCATCATATTATATACTATTATACCACATTGAATGGTATTGCATCATATTGTATCAAACGGTATCATATTGTATTATATTTCATAATATTTTATTATATGATATTGTATCATATTACATCATATTGTATAATATATCGAATAAATCTTCTTGTAGATTTGAAGCTTGATAAATAAAAAATAAAAAAATATTGTATAATATAGTGTGATATTCTATTACATTGCCATATAGTGTGGAAGTGTATCATATTGTATCGTATTGCCACATATTGTATTATACTGCCTAATATTCAATCATATTATATGCTATTGTACCACGTTGTACGGTATTGCATCACATTGTATTATATTGTATCAAATTGTGTCATATTGTATCAAATTGCATCATATTGTATCAAATTGTATCACATTGTATCAAATTGTATCATATTGTATCATACTGAATCATATTGTATCATGTTACATCATATTGTATCATATAATGTGGAACTTCATCATATTGTATTATACTGCATCATATTTTGGCATGTTGTATCATATTGCACCGAATTGCATCATATTGCATGATATTGTACCGTATCGCATCATATAACACTATATTGTATCATACTGTTTCATATTACATCATATTGTATCATATAGTGTGAAAATGTATCATATTGTTCCATATTGTACCACATCTACCATATTTTATCATATTGTATCATATTGAAAGAAAGAAAAGGAAGAAAGATATCAAGACCTTAAAAGGGAGCTGCAACGCCTGTACCCAAAATATTCGGTACAAGTAATTGTCCTTGTGATAAGTGCTATCGGATGTGCGAAACTATCACTGGTTCGTAACCTTAAAGCCATTCCCGCGTACCAAAAATATGCCAAGGCACTTGCGACATGGAAGCAGATAGCTGTCATCCACGGGTGGCTTCGTGTCCTCAAGGCACAGGAGGGTTTCGCCGGCCTGTCGTTGTGATTTCATCGTGTGCTCTGGCCACCCATCTCCCGGTTGTGAGACGTGGCCATACGTGTGATATACCGCGGTTCTACTGGGAACCGGTGTCATTTTTTAGATGGAAGTTGCTTTCAGTGGGACCCTGCGGTGTTTGTTTAACCTTGTTTTTTAATTATATATAAGGTATAAAGAATTTTATTCTTAAGGTTAAGGGTTGGAGCCCAAAAGTCGAAGTTGGTTCATTTGAGAATACCAAAAATCAGAGAATCTATTGAAACTGTAAAATTTAAAAAAATATTCTTTTGACAAAGTTATATCTGCGTGGTATGATGGGGTTTATATTTATCATATTCATATTTTATCATATTGCTCGATATTGTATGATATTGTATCATATTGTACGATACACGGTGATATATAATGCCACCTACTGTATGACATTATTGTGTGACACACTGAAATATAGTATGATAATATATGATAATGTACTATATTATATCATAATGCATTCTAATATATCAGAATTCAGAGAGGGGAGGGGGAACGTGATGGGGGGCATCCATACCGTCCCAAAAGAAGTTTCACCACAATAAGCTTTTTTAAATTCTCCAAATATTGAATTTTTCCAGTGTTTAACTTATTAAATATAACTGCTATATTTTCTACAAAGTGCAACAGAAGAATTGTTACAATGTTTATAATTTTCTTTAATATCAGACAGTTTTTAGACTGTACACTTTCAAATTTACTGCCATGTCTGGCGCCCCCTGCGTCTGTCGTCTGCGTTGACACCAATAAATCGTACAAGCGGATCGAGAATCTCCGTAGGTGGGTGCATCGAAGCGATATCTCGCTTTCTGAAGACGAATAGTGTTTCACTAAGTGGCCAACTGAGCGCGACGATCTCAGAACAGAGTGTTCAGAGCTAACCTAAAAATTGTGTTTTTATTTTTCATTATATTATTGATGAGAATATGTAAAAAGGGGAAAAATGGTGTGTTTATGCATTTGATCGTGAAAAAGTATCGTATAGATAGTTCAGTTATGTATTACTGAGGGCGCTACAATACGACATAGAATAAAAACTTCTGTTCCACTGATATGACGGAGTAATAATAAGGAGACCGATCTCCATATATGCGTTTTGACGGTGCAAACTGTACATTTACTGCCTTCCCTCAGGCATCTAAAACATTGGCGCATGCGCACTACGCTCTACTATCTCTTTTTCTCCCGTGAAAAAAGAGATTGTATATCTTAGTGCGCATGCGCCACTACTTCAGTTATCGTACAGATACCGCAGTGAAAACTCGAGGCGCTTTGTACAGCATGATCGGTCTCCTTATTATTACTCCGTGAGTGATATATTGCACACAAGGGCATTACTTTTTTTAGCTGTAAAAAAGGTTATATGCGATGAAAAACAATTAATATTTACTAATTGATGGCAAAGATAAGAGAAAGCTATGTTTGTCAAACATGCAAAAAAATTATGTGTAAAATAAATATTAATTTAGCGCAATATAACGGATTAATTGAGAGGGAATTATCAAAATTGATACTGACACTGAAGTTATCAAAATTTCGCGTGGTATAAGGAGGATGATTTTCAATGTTAAGGGTTGGAGCAGAAAAATCGGAGTTGGTATATTTAAGGAGCCAAAAATCAGAGATTCTACTGACACTGTAAAATTCCCAAAAATATTTTTTTGCAACATCTACCTCAAGAGTTGACGTTTCCATACTTCTAAATGGTGCCTAAATAGCCTTATTTGAGCAGGCTGTGCGCATAGGTATTTTTTAACACTGGTGTTAGTATCTTCTTGAAATAAATTTAGATTTAACAAGAAACAAATATTTCAATGATTGAAGTTTTGTTTTTAGGGTTTCGTAGCCGTTTTCGTCCGTCCGAAAAAAGGGCATAAGCGGCAACATTTGGCACAGCAAAAGGGCATAAAGATGTTGCTTTTTTCGTCCTCTTTTGTAATCCGTTGGAAAAATTTGGAAAGGATCAAAATTGACAAGATGGCGGCAGTTTTTCTCAAAAATTTCAAACCTGATTTTCTCAAAAACCCCAGCGTTTTTTTCTCTTGATTTTTTTATAAATTGGTACTAATATGGTGAATATATTTCAGTAGAGTTTATCTTGTGCCCGCGTCTTGGAGAGGAGGAAGAATTTTGTTTCTTCTGAAAAATGAAAATTCACGATTTTTTCAAAAAGAGGACAAGACACGAAAAAAGTTGAAGAATCAAAGTTATTCCTTAAAAAAAGTTCTACAAAAAATTCGTTTGGCACTTCTTTCTGTCTTGCGTTATTATTGAACTATTCGCTAAAATATGAATAATGAAAATTTTGCGATGTCATAAATAATCAAGTAGGGTGTAAATCAACAGGAAAAACAAATTTTTCTACACAATTATTTCCTAAAAGTTTAAATATTCGAAGCGAATACTTGCACCCTACTTGATTATTTATGACAGCGGAGAATTGTTATTATTCATATTTTAGTAAATAGTTCAATTAGAACGCAAGACAGAAAGAAGAGCTACATTACTTTTTTGTATAACTTTTTTTAATGAATAACTTTGATTCTCCAACTTTTTTCATATCTCGTCTTCTTTTTGCAAAAATCGTAAATTTTCATTTTTCAGAAGAAAGAAAATTCTTTCTCCTCTCCAAGACGCGGGCACAAGATAAACTGTACTGAAATATATTCACCATATTAGTATCAACTTAAAAAAAAATCAAGAGAAAAAAAACGCTGGGGTTTTTGAGAAAATTAGGTTTGAAATTTTTAAGAAAAACCGCCGCCATTTTGTAAATTTTGAACTTTTCCAAATGTTTCCAACGGTTTTCAAAAGAAGATGAAAAATATTTTTAGAAGCAGAAAAAAACAAATTAATACCTACCTATAATAGCTAAGAAATTTTTTTTTTTTTTTAAGATTCTGTTAAGACTTAAGTTAACGTCTTAATAGGCTACGAAACCCATTCTTATAGGCGCTCGGCGCCTATTATGACTAATTGTTTCGTTTTGGGGGACTAAACGGGGGGGGGGGGGGGGGGGCTCCTAACTCCACTCTATGCAATATAAAATTAGTATTTTTCGTTAACTCCTCCTGACACAACTTTTTCGGATGGGCGTTAAAAAAAATAGCATGTGATAGACGTGCGCATAGGTGATTACTAACTCGTGTGATTGCATCATTCGCCTGCGGCTCGAAGCACACAATCACCTATTTTGCGCACTTGTATCACAAATAACTGTTTTTGAAAAAGTCATATCCGTGTGATAAAAAGGGGTTGATCTTTAATGTTAAGAGTTGGAGCCCAAAAAACACAATTGTTACTTTTCAGGAGCCTAAAAATCAGACTCTGTTGATCCCTTATAATTCTCCAAAAGATTATTCTTTGACAAAGTCTTATCTGCGTGGTATAAAGTATTTGACTTTTAAAGCTAAAGGTTGGAGTCCAAAAAATGCAATTTGTATTTTTGAGGAGCCCAAGAATCAGAGACTCTATTCACACTGTAAAATGCTGAAAAAGATTATTTTTTGACAAAGTCATAGCTGTTTGGTATAAAGGGGTTGATTTTTAACGTTAAAGGTTGGAGCCCAGAAAACGCAGTTGGTATTTTTGAGCAGTCTAAATATCAGAGACTCAATTGTCGCTGTAAAATTCTGAAAAAAGATTTTTTTTGGAAAAGTCATATCCTCGTGATATAAAGGGGTTTATTTTTAACGCTAAGGGTTGAAGACCGAAAATTGGAGCTGGTATTTTTGAGGAGCCCAGCGATCAGAAACTCTATTGAAACTGTCCCTGGCGGATCGGCCGAACGCAAGTATTACGCTACAGCGTAATGCTAAAGTAATGCTAAAGTAATATGGAATTATAATTATAGAAAGAAGCAAGACAAATATGTAAACTGTTGAAATTATAATAATACGTTAAAATTACGTTAAATGGTCATGCCTTAATTGCAGCAAGTTTCTTTTTCAGCGTTAAAAAATAAAAAAACAAAGTGGCTGTCATTGAAGTCGGGCAATTACGGCATGACTATGTAACGTAAATTCTAACGTTTTATTACAATTTCATCAGGTAACATATTTATTTTGTTTATTTTATTAATTATAATGCCACATTACTTTATCATTACTTTAGCACTACTTTAGTATTGCGCTGTAGCGCAATGCTTGCGTGCGGCCGGTCCGTCAGGGATAAAATTCTCAAAGAGATTTTTTTTGACAAAGTCATATCTGTGTGGTACAGTGTGTCCAAAATGTATAGAGTCACTCACTTTTTTGGACACAACTTTTTTAATTTTCAACTAAACAAAATTGAATTTTAGCAGTCTATCTCTACCTATTACTTACAATATTTTTCCTTTCTTGGTAATTCTACGGTCTGTAAGTCGTTCGTTTGTTTTTACAGTTTTTTTGGTAAAGGAGTGTCCCACATTAATAGGGGCATAAAAAAAAGACGATTTTTTTTCAGAAAAAAAAACGAATTCATTGGTCGAAATATGATCATTATTTAAAAAAATTAGTAATCAATAGCGTTACTATCGTGTTTCAACACCATTTTCATCTGCTTTGGCATTGAATTGTTGATATTTGTCAGGCGGACCATCATGTCCCAAACATTTTGTATCGGATTCAGGGCCGCGGAGACGTGAGGCCACTGGAGTACAGGAATTTTTGCCTTGGCCGATCACTCCTTAGTAGACTTGCTGGTGTGCATTGTCTTGTTGAAATAATAGATTTTCCACGTCAATAATGCCGAATACCATCTGGGCCATCTAAATAAAACTTTTTTTGTCAAACTAAATTTAATTTATATGTCCCAGATGGAACTCGGCATTATTGACGTGACCTGCGGAAAGAGCCACGTTTTTTTTCCACGCGGAATTTTGGTTTTTGATCCGTTATGATATGGGCGGCGTAAAGTGGTTTTGACAAAATTGTCCTAGACATCGTATCGCTTCGGATGGATAGCAAGGATTATCAAGCAGTGCTCGAAAAACATCTTAAGGCCTACTTTCGCGGTTACTGCTCCGCTAAGCTATTATTATTTTAACAGGACAACGCGTCAATACACACCAGAAAGTCTACTAAGGAATGTTTGGCCAAGGCAAATATTCCGTTCTTCCAGTGAACTGCCATCTCCCCGGACCTGAATCCGATAAAAAATGTTTGGGGCATGATGGTACACGACGTTTATGACAAGGCTCGGTAATATTCAACGGTTCTGAAGCTCAAGTAGGAGGTTAAGAAAGGTGAGAAAAACATCAGCGAGACCAGCCTGACAAATCTCAACAATTCAATGCCAAAGCGGATGAAAATGGTTTTGAAACGCGATGGTAAAGCTATTTATTACTATTTTTTTTAAAGTAATAATTATATTTCTACCATCAATTTCATTTTTAGCAGAAAAATATGTTTCTCTTTTTATGCCTCTATCAATGTGGGACACCCCTTTTCCAAAAAGAACTGTACAATCAAACGAATAAATTGTCGTAGGATCACCAAGAAAAGACGAAAATTTTAAATAATAGGTAGAAATAGATTGCTAAAATACAGTTTTGTTTAGTTGAAAAATAAAAAAGCTGTGTCTAAAAAAGTAGGTGCCTCTATAAATTTTGGACACACTATATAAAGGGGTTGACTTTTAACGATAAGGGTTGGAGCTCAAAAAACGCAGGTGGTATTTTTGAGGCGCCCAAAAATCAGAAACTATATTGAGGCCGTAAATTTCTCAAAGAGATTATTCTTTGAGGAAGTCATATCTGCGTGGTATAAAGGGGTTGATTTTTAACGTTAAGGATTAGAGTCAACAAATCGGAATTGGTGAATTAAGGGACTTTGAAAATCAGAGACTCTATTGACAGCGTAACAATTTCGAAAAAATTACTTTTTGACAAAGACATATCTGCTTGGTATAAAGGGTTGATTTTTAACGTTAAGGTTAGGAGCCCAAAAATCGAATGCTTTACTAAAAGCATTATAAGTGTGAAACCCGGAGCAATATATTTTCAAGGGCGCGCATGCGCACTATCGATGGCCATTTACGCAGTTCAAAATGTCGCACACTTGTTATATTATTTACAGAACTTAGAAATATTTTTAATAACATACATAATTATATATTATTTATTTACATTTTGTTGTTCATTTCCTTTTAAATAAAATTTTATAATAATGAAAACCTGAAACTATGTATTTTTGAGGCGTGCCCATGCGCACTGTCAATGGACACTTGTGCAGTTGAAAAAGTCGCACTCTTTTTGTATGATTTACAGAATTTATAAATATTTTTATGATATAAATAATTATATATTATTTATTTATAATCTGTTGCTCATTTCGTTTTATAAAAAGTATTTTAATAATGAAAACCTGGAACTAAGTATTTTTGAGGGGTGCGCATGCGTACTGTCGATGGACACTTATGCAATCTTTTTACATTATTTACAGAATTTATTGATATTTCTATTAATATACATAATTATATATTATTTAATTATATTCTGTTGTTTATTTTGCTTTACAAAAAGCATTATAATTATAATAACGTGACAGTTTTCTTTTTTGCGGGACGCACATGCGCAGCGCCGAACACGCTTGTGCAGCCATTTTCACAACGTTCGTTTCCAATATCGCATTTGTTTTGTGAGCTGTGTACCATTGATTTGACAGTAATAGTACATTACGCAGCTAGAAACGAAAAGTGCTGGATGCAAAACGAGCCTGAAGTTGGCTACGAAGGCACGAGTGATCGTTGTCGAGTGTGTCGACCGCGAAATGAGAACCCCGAGGCCGAAGGCCGAGGGGTTTGTCATCGCGCGAGACAAAGCTCGGCGACGAGAGATCGCGGCTGAGTTGTCAACTTGACGCACGTTTCATCCATCAATTGTCGTCTCGAGGTGCGTATACTATTTTTCTTAATAATGGCATCGAAAATGGTGGTTTTCGTGGTGCCACGCCCCCTACGAAAATGGCCAAATGCAGCTAGGGGGTACGAAAATGAAAACATGAGCCGAAAACCATACTTTTCGACTCATGTTTACATTTTCGTACCCCCTAGCTGCATTTTGCCAGTTTCGTAGGGGGCGTAGCACCACGAAAACCGCCATTTTCGATGTTTGTATTAAGAAAAGTTTTTTCTATTTCTAATGGCACGAACAAATTTGTGGGCTCTCATTTGGTGTTTAAACGGTGCTTGTAAAGGCATAATTGATTTATCTACGTTGCGAAAAAATCAACGATGATACATAAACATCACAGCAAAGAATGCGGCTAAGATTGGAGAAACAGAAAAGTGGAGGATTATTCCAAGAGAAGTCCTGCTTGAAGTGTATGGAAATACTTTAGCTAACTATTCGGCCACGGGAAAAAGAGGAGGGCGAACATAAGTTTTCTTTGTGAAATCTTTTGTGTTCGTTTGAAATCATTGGAATCTTCTAAAATGTGTTGAAACATTTTTAAATCGTGTGAAATCTTTTAAATGTTTTGAAATCTGGTGTACTGCACCCTTTTTGAAATCTTTATGAAATTATTGTGAAATATTTGTTATTAATATGAAATCATTAAATTATTTGAAATATTTTGAAATATTTTGCAACAAAATTGAAATCGGTTCAAATTTTTTAAATCCTTCAAATCTTTCAAACGTTTTAAAATTTTCATGAAATATTTTGAAATCTTCAAAATCTTTATGAAATCTTACTTTAATCGTTGTTTGTGAAATATTTTGTGTTCGTTTAAAATAATCTTAAGTAATCTTTAAATAATCTAAAGTAATCTTTAAAATATTTGTGAAATCTTTCTGAAATCTTCTATATTCATTTCAAATCATTAAAATATTTCAAATCTTTTGCAATCTTCCGAAAAAAATAAAAATGGTTCAAAATCTTTCATATCCTTGACATCTTTTAAAAGCTTTAAAATCTTTGTGAAATTGATGTTGAAATTGTTGATATTAGCGAAGAATAAATTAAACACTTGTAGAATTATGAATAATATTAAAGTCCGTTTATTGCTATCTATAAAATAATTAGTACAGTCTACAAAAAGTGCTATGAAATCTCTTTATTTATTCTGTAATGAACAAAAGAGAACATAATATTATAACATAATAACTTTACATATTAAATGTGATTACATGGCATAGTGTACACGAAATTGCAACAGTGGTTAACCCCTCGCAAACATATTATGTTAGTAGCATTTATTGTTATTATATTAATGTTGCTTTATAACAAACTCAGGACTCCTCAGTGACGTTTGGAATAGCGATGCACATGCCCCTTATTGTGATTCAACTAGGGCTCCTCATTATATGGATTCAACTAGGAGGCTTAATTCTAGAGACTCAGACAGAGTCTCTTATACGAACCCGACCAGGGCACCGTATTATGATCCACACAGAATGTCGGCATTTCCAGAAAATCAAGATTTAGAGAAAGAATGGGTGCAGCTATAAAAATAACTGTCGTATTGTATTTATATGTTATCTGTTCGTAATATCATTAATTTATTCACTGTTCTTAACATTATTTAATAAATAAATTTGGTTCTTTTTTATTATTCAAAAGCCTATTTGAATTAAATATAATTGATATTTAAGTTTTGAATAAGAGCGCCAATAAAACTCAATTCCGCATGCCCAATGTGGTAGGTAGGGCATGCAGGTTTAATGTAGAGTCTCACGACATCCTCCTTTAAGCCTCCAATGATGCAGTGAGTTAGGACATGGAGGTTCTATAATTACAGCTTACCTTAAGCTTAAAAGTGGAGAAAATGGAAATATTTACCACTTGGGAGACCTTAAGTAGGATGTAAATGTACAGAAATAAGTCCCCCTTATAGCCTCTTTACGTCTATGAAGCTGCAGACTTTGGAGGCTTAAAGTAGGGTTAAAATTTCGACCCGGGGCTCTAACCCGAGATTCGAACAGAGAGATCACAGAAAAAACTGGGGATTCGGTAATGTTGCACGCTTCCACATTTTTTATGATAATTCGAGGACCAATAAATTTTTTATTATAATTAATCGAGGGAAAATAAGCTTTCTAAACGTTTTTTTAAATCTTTAAATCTTTGCTGACTCAAGTCAGCACCACTTAAGAATTGTTACTGGTAAGTACCAATGATAGTCACATTTAGTTGCGTATTCTTGTAAAATCTACTGAATTGGCTTGATGTCCATATAAGTACCGGGAAGTTCAATAGATTTAACCTGGCTTTCAGTAAAATATAAGATTTTTTTGCTTGTAAATTGAGCATAACATAAACTATCGCATTCTTCTGTGTTTACCCACGTTCCGAGGGTGATTGTCAATGTTTACCTCGAAGGCCTTGGTAACTTGACATCGCCTGCGCTTGCAACGAGCAACACTTTACATGTTTATATCAAAAACAACCTCACCAAAGATAAAACAACCGAGTGGTTTCTTTCGCGGTTCAATTAAAAACGTATAATAGTTTGCACGGGCGAGCAAATTCACCACCATCTTTGCAATTACAGTTGTTTTGCGGACGGCGACTGACACTTGCGTGCGCTAGTGGGCGTGGAGATATACAAGATTGCAGTGACGTTTGCTATTCGCGTTATATCAGTCGCATTATATCAGTCGCATTATATCAGTTGGTTGTGCGCATCATTGACTGATAATTTTCGAGGGAAACTTTACATTCAAAAATACAAAATAACCTGCAGCAAAATTTACTTAAAGTTTTTTCTGTGACAGTGTAAATGTCGGGTTTCTCCTATGCACCTACTCTTACAATTCCATTTTATTTCGGCGGTTATATTCTCAAATATTATGGCAGGAACAAATTTTAAAATTGCAGAAACCTTAGAATGTAAACAATATTTTGAGGACTTTTGTGTAATGCAAAGGGTTGGAGGATCAGATTTTATTTGGGTTTTATAAAATGGGATTGCAGTTCAGGTTATTCATTATTTTGACTAGTATTCATTCATTATTTATTAAGGTGGCGCGAAATTCCAAGAGATTAACATTCCCGCGCAATGTCACCAGGGGTGCCTCCAAAAGCATAATGCGAGTATAAGAGAACGCATAAGGGTCGTCTTACAGTTCGCGTCGAGATAAGGGCCTCTGCACCCCTCGATCAATATGACATCCAGTGTCAGAGCGTTAGAACGTACGTTCCTTTCGTTACCATACATATACTTGCTGCTACTCAAGCTAAATTTATCCTGCATCAGCTCGTTGAATATATGTTGAAATACGAGAATCATGCTGCAACCATAAAAGTAAAGGAAAATTCTTTTTTGTTATGTAAATACTTCTGTTCAATATTATTTATAAAAAAAATGTCAGCATCAACAACATCAACAATCAAAGTCACAACACCACATGGAGAACATTTGTTTAATAATCATTACAATAAAGTTTGTCAAAAGTTGAACAGAATGGAATTTCGTTAATTTTTAACATTGTTTTACGAGAATATAATTTTCTATATTGTAATAGAAACAAGTCAGCATTGTAATTTTTCAAATCGTGCGAATTAACGAGGAAAAGTAATAATGGAGGTAATTATTGTAATAAATGATGACCAATTTATGGTGAAATAGAAAAAACACAGAGAAAATTTCTCCAGTAATCGTTACCATAAACATGGTTAAATGTTGGACATAGTGGTATTTCGATAAATTCTCACGTCCAGCAATGAAACGGGAATTATATGAGAATCTACTGAGCCAAAAAGAAATTGATGAGAAAGGATAGTCGCATCTCCTGAAATCATAATAAGAAATCCTATGTGCAGCATTCAATCGCTTACGAAAATACAGGTACGCTTGTGATTTGAACTGTAGCATTTACCCAACGCTTAAGAGCGCGTATTGAAAATGCGTGAACGATGATCATCGCGAATTGGAGAATTTGCGTCCTAAAAATGCACGAAGAGTTACATACGACAAAAAAATGGCACTCTGGCTACAATGTTAGGTTACTATACGATCACCACTTGTTTAGAAAATAATGAATATCGTCTGCTATCGAGAATACTGGATATGCAAAATGCATTGATGTCCTCATAAAAATCATCAGTAATGATTAAAAAAAAAATGGTAGAATATCGGTTGTTCAATTTATAATTCGCGGAAAGAGTAAACCATTTTTTTTGGTCACGTACTATTTTAAAATTACGACTAAATGAATTACACTTGAAAATTGACTGAAAAGCTGTTTCGCAGAGGTTATCTAAAACTTAAAAACCTTTAAAAAGAAACCAATTTTAAAATAAAGATAGTGTAGTGCTGTTTTAGGGTTAAAAAAATTATTATATAATGTTATGTGAATACTATCTATACTATATCATATACTACACTCTTTCATATTTGATTTTAAAATTTCATTATTATCGATTTTTACAAGGACGGCAATGCATTTTTCATACCCAGCAGTATTCGAGATAGCAGACAATTGTGATGAAGCTAAACTATATTAAGCACACATAAATAACTCATCACTAATCCACACAAGAACATATCGCTATAACCGACAACCCAGTAAAAAAAACTAATTCGAGGAGATTGCGGCGAATCAACATGTTTCAATTCGCCCGAATTCTGCTTTCTGATTCGTTGAAATGAATTGAGCCAGCGCGAATTGAATGCGTGTCAATTCGCCTTAATTCGTGGTCAAGGTCATTTCGAAAAAAGTTGATAAAAATTGCATTCCTCGGATCTCGAACCAGCGATCTTAAGTATATAAGTCCTAAGGGCGACCACTGAGCTACGGGACTCATTAATATATATATTCAACGGATCCTATATCCTCTGCGCGTTGGTTATACCTCAAGAATTCGATTGAATAGGCCAGTCCTTAACTGTATTCGCGCTGGCGAATTCTAGCGAATTGGAGCTTGACTTGAAATCTCGCGAATTAAAATGAATTGGCGGACACTGAAAATAATTCATGCTGACGCATTCAAATGAATTAGGTCCTCTACAAATTTTACGCTGGATTCGGGCGAATAGGATATTTGAGAACTATATTACTTTTCACGAATTTACACAAATTCAAAACCAGCTCCAGTTCGAAATTGTCGCAAAGCAAGATTCACGGCGGCTTCTAGCGAATTCTTCTCAATTCACCCCAATTAGTTTCTTTTTACTGTCAGAGTGACAGAGGTGGTAATAAAGCACTCTTAGTGCCGCATTGTGCCTTTGGATGTAGCTATCATCGGGAATGTCTTGGCTCAAAATGTGGCGACGGCATGCTAGAGTGGAAATGACACCGTCTTGATATGCCAAAATAAAACCCTTCGTGCCCGACTTCAATCCGGGTGATTTAAGGGAAGCAAACGTTAGCTCATACGATATCGACAGATCCTTCACATTTCTGTGGAAGATGCCGCGCATCTTCTTCTCGAGGAGCTGTTCGCGGAAGTTTTTCTCCTGTACTTTCTTAATCCGAGCCTTCAGGAGTGAGTACTCGAGATGGATGAGATTTGATGCACTTTGCCCATCCCTGATATTGAAGTCAAGGCCGAGTGTTTCAGCAGCCTCCTCCGCTGCTTTGTAGAGAAACGCCCCTTCGCCCACTTCTTCGTGTTTCCTTACCATTTTAAGAAGAGGGTCTTGTCCATTTGCAACTATATGTGCTGTACCCAGAATAATCCTGTTGTGAAGACATTCAAGATTCAGTATTCCGCGACCACCTTGACGGCGTGATATGTAAAGTCGCGGAACAGAAGATTTAAGGTGCATGCTTTTGTTCATGTGCATCACCTTTCGGGACCCGATATCGAGGGATCTGAGCTCGTCCTTCGTCCATGGAACCACTCCAAATAAATAGAGTACTACCGGGACCGCAAAAATGTTCGTCCTAGATACTTTGTTCCTCGCCGACAGTTTGGAAGACCAAATCCGTCAGATGAGACGTTTGTATCTGTATCGGAGAGTATCCTTTATAGATGTCACGTGCTTCTGTTGACGAGCTTAGGGTCTTCCGGGATGCCATTATGTTTTCCTTTCTTCAAATAAACCATGGCGCATTCTTCTAAAGCGAACTCCATTTTAATTTCTTGAGTGTACTCCTTGACAATTTCTAGAGCTAGATGTAGTTTCTCTTGATTTTTAGCATAGATCTTAAGATCATCCTTGTAAAATACATGAGTGACATTATGCTTTCGATTTCCAGGTTTGCCGCAGAGGTACCCTTCGGAATGGCGAAGTTGCAGAGATAGTAGCAATAATGTGAGGCAAAAGAGGATAGGGCTCATGGTGTCGCCCTAAAACACACATCTCTGAAAGGTGACACTGTTAGTGATCACTCGATGTTTTCCAGATGAGATAGTAAATCTGGTTTTCCAAAGCGGCATTAATCGCTCTATGCACCTCACGATGTGTGGATGCACCTTCAAGCTTTCCAACAGACAGATGATACGTCTATGGCAGGTTGAATCAAAAGTTTTCCGGTAATCAATCCAGTTCATCGATAGGTAACTCTGATAGAATGCTGCGTCTTTACAGACACATCTATCGATGAGCAGGTTCTCGCGACATCCTCCTACACCTTTCTTCGAGCCACGTTGTTCGTACATTTTTGGCCACACAAGTCCAAATGTCCGAACAATCCTATCATTGAGGATAGCCGTGAAGATCTTATACAGTGTGTTCAGACAAGTTATGGGCCTGTAATTTTTAGGGTCAGCTAAGTTGCCCGTCTTCGGCAGGCGCACTGTGGTGTCGGAGCGGAATAGTTCTTCATGCCTCTTGATGCGTTTTTTACCTCCTCGGTAGTGTTAGGTGGGCATTCCTCCTGAGGTGTTATCAGGGTACTGCACAGCTCCTTGAAGCTATTTATATTCTTCGAGTGTTCTTACAGTGGATGCTGGACTTCGTAGACTCTTTCCGTTCTAGACTTCTCCTAGCGTTAGATAGTACTTGTATTCTGTCAACAAAATGCTGCCTGATGGTTATTAGCTTTGACTTGTTGAGTTTGTGATGACAGATTCGCAGTTCGCGCGCGAACTGTCGAACCTTGGCAGTGAAAGTCCTGGCAGATGTTATGTAGTCAATCACACACTGAATGCAGGACGCGTACTGTCTTGCCCAGCCTATCTTTGTGCTGAGTTGATGCATTCGTCTTTCGGTCTTATGATCAACCGTTGGTTTTGTTTTACGGTTTTCATCTGCCAAATCTCTCGCTGAATTAAACAGACTACAATTGATAGTCCAGAGGTCGGGTTCTTTTAAAAAATCTCCACGAAGCTCGTCATCTAGTTGAGCCAAATCTTTGGGCTTAAGGGAAACCTGAATGTTGATGTTTCTCCGGGTCCCGAAGCATCGCTCTTCCTCTATTGGATGCCCGCTCGTGGTTGGTCTCAGTGTCGCCTCTCTTTCTCTGTTGCCGGCTTTTTCTGGCTGCGGTTGAGTAGGCGCTCCGCTTATATAATCCCTTTTTCGGAGTTCTTCGGCACGGTTTCGCAGAATTTTATGCGAAAAATGCGAGAGCTCTGGGTGTTTCTCGCACCACAGAGTATGCAGTCGCGCCATGTAAGCTTTTCGTTCAGGGGCCATACTGGTATCATAGCACTTCAGCAGGTCGTCCCTGAGTCGATCCGTCTACTTAAAAGTAACGAGATTCTGCTGGTCAATCGCATTGACCACGTCCTGATTGCCTCCCCCAACTCTTGGATAGTCGGCATTGTTGTCCGACACATTGTCGGGAGCCCTGCGCGTTCGATTGGTTTGAATCGTACTTACTACAACTATGTTTGGTGTTATCATTGTTGTTCCCACGAGCAGCTAGGAAAAAGGCTTCGTACATCCATATAGAGCCCAGCATGCAAGGGCAAGGCTGCATACTCTGAGAGGTCGCCCGATATCCCAGAGTCAAAATATTCGGTTAAAATAATTGTCCTGGTGATCGGTGCTTTTGCAGGAGCGAAACTATCACTGGTTCTTAAGTTTAAAACCATACCCACTTGCCAAAAACATGCCGAGGCTCTTGCCAGATGGATGCAGAAGGCTGTGATCCTTTGATTGCTCCGCGTCCTCAAGGTAGACGAGGGTTTCGCCGGCCTGTCATTGTGCTTTCGTTGTTAGTGTCATTTTCATAGATAGTAGTTACTTCCAGACATACACACACACATACACATACTGACCCTGACACATGTCAGTGTCGGTAGTGGGGATATGTTCGCTCACAGGTAGAGAGAGTGTTTAACGTAATTTGGGTGAAAAATGTGAGTGTAGTGTGATAGTGGAAGCACAGGAGGTGAGTAAAGGTGTGGGGTTGATTTGGAGAGAGAAATCATAATTTTTAGCGTGGTGGTGAGGAGGGGTTTGGTGAAATAGGAAAAGTAAGGTAAGGTTGTCAAGGAGTCAGGTGAATCTGTGGCCAGGAGACAATTGTCGGGTGCAGTAGGTGCTGAATTGACAAGTACCCGTTATTGACGGAAGAGCGGGGCGTGAGAGAGCTGGAAGAAGTCAGCGAGACTGTTCGTAATCAAGTAGCCGGGGGGGCAAGCGAGAAGGCGCCGGTGAGAGTGTCTAGCGCGAGTGAGTGGGAAGATCTGTTGATACAGAAGAGGAAGAGAGACAGTCCAGAGAGTCCGGGGAAAACCGCGGTAGAATGCATAGGTCACCCAACAAAATGGAGGGGCAGTCGGAAAAGGAGGCACTTGTAAAAGGAGGTGAAAGAGCTGAGGGAGAAAGTAGAAGGATGAGAGAGAGTGTTGGTGTCGGTATGGAAGGAAAAAGAAGTTAAAGTAAGACAGATGGAAGAGGAGATTCGGATGTGGAAGGAAAGAACGGGAAAAAGGCTTGAGAAGGTAGAGGGCAGGTCGGACATGGAAGTACGTGGCAGAGAAGAGGACGAGAAGAAAGGGATTCGGGAGAGTGTAGAGAACGTGATAAAAGATGAAGTTGAGAATGGAGAGAACAGAGAAGGCAGAAAGGAGAAATAATATTGTGATAAAATGGTTGAAGCTGAAGAGCGGGAAAGAGAGGGAAAGGGTGGAAGAGCTGATATAGTATAGGAGATTGGGGATTTTGAGGGGTGGGGGGTAAGGGAAAGGTAGGTAACGTTTGGCTTGAGGGAAACAGGAGAATGAAGAAGCAGTTGCGGAATTGGAGAGCTGGGAAGGCAAGTTGGGTGTAATGCGAAATGAAAAAGGATAAAGGATAAGGAGGTTTTCATCTACCATTATTTGACGCGGAAGGAAAGGGATGTACAGAGAATGCTGAACGAAAGGGCTAGGAGAGAGAGGAGTGAATGGAGAGCGGCGAAGGTAGGCATAGTAAAATAAAAGTAGATGAAAAAATATAGGTGTGCAACGAAGAAAAAGAGGTGTTGTAGGAGCTGCAGGGGGACTTGTTTTGTAGGAAGTAGGTAGGTGTAGTAAAGCAGGTTCGAGGAGTAGTGTAGGTCCTGTACTGGAATGTAGCAGGGGTATAGAAGAAAGATGGGGATTTCTGGAGTTATGTCCAGGAATTTTATATTGAGGGACTGGTAGAGACGTGTGTATAGAGAAATCAATGGGGAGAATAGAGCCAAGGCTGCCAGAGGGGTATAGGTGGAGGCTCTAGGAGGCGGTCAGATGAAGAAAAAAGGCAGGGCTATTGGGGGAATTATAACGGAGCTTATGAATGTAATGGAGGAAAAAAATCATGGCGAGAGAGAGGGAGAAAGGGTGCAAATGAGGGCAATAAAGATAGTAGGGGTGACGTTAAAGTTTGTGACTGTGTACAATAGGGATGGGATGGAAAGGTTAAAGAAGGGGTTGAAGACTCGCTGGACGAAAGAGAGGAGGGTACGGTGGTACTGCGGAGGGTTTTTTTTTTAAAGAATTGTTTTAGGTTTCTGATTTAAGAAAGAGGGATGAGGGCAGTAGAAGAACGAGAGAGGGGGATGAGGTGGAGTTCAATGACGAGAAGATAGAGAAACAGATAAGGATGCTGGGTTTGAAAGTGTACACGTTTTTAGTGGATCACAAAGGCGCGTTTCCTTCGGTGTAATAGGGGGAGATTGTGGGAGGCGATGGAGGAGAGGGAAGTGGGAAGAGACCTGATGGAAAGGGTGAGTGAGGTATATGAAGAGACGAAAGATAGGTCAGAGGGGTTATGTATGGATATGGGGTTGAGGCAAGGGTGTCCACTAAGATTAAGCTTTTTGCGATTTTAATCGTGGACATTGAGGGTAAGCTGGAGGCCGGAGTAATAGGATGAGTTAGGGTAGAAGGGGTTAGGATATGGTCACCTGCGTATGCAGATGATATAGTGTTGTTGGCAAAAAGTGAGGAGGTCTTAAAGGAGATAATGAAGAGATTATGAAGATACCTAGATAAGAATAGGTTAGAGCTGAATGTAGAAACGTCTGGAAAGAAGGTGGAAAAATTAAGGAAGGAAAGTGGAAGAGGAAGGGAAAGACGGTGAAAGAGGTGAAAGAGAGTGGAAAGAAGGTGGAAGAATTAAGGAATGTAAGTGGAAGAGCAAGGGAAAGACGGTGAAAGAGGTGAAAGAGAGTGGAAAGGAGGTGGAAGAATTGAGGGAGAAAAGTGGAAGAGGAAGGGAAACACGGTGAAAGAGGTGAAAGAGTTTGTTTACCTGGGCTTCCTGTTTCGGAGGAAGGAGGGAGTGGATGGTGATAATAAAATTATACTATTGTATAGAGTAGAGGTGTGCGATGGAAGGAAAGTAACGAGGTAAATAGAATACAGGAGAGGTATGTAAAGTGGATACTTGAGTCAGCAAGGAAGAAACCTAATTATATCGTTAGGAGAGAGACAGGCAGAAGGAGTTTAGGGATTATAACACTGAGTCGGGCGTGTGAGTATTAGGATAAATTTTTGGTGTGTTAGGTGGTCAAGAAGAAAGCCATGGAGGGAGAGAATGCAGTGGGAGAGGAGAGAATAAGTGGGTCAAGGTTTAATGGGAACTATGGGTGGATTATGCTAAGGGAGAGAGCGCAATATTTGTGTAAGAAAGGAGAAAAAGGAAGTGAGGAGATCAGAGCGAGGTGCAGATGTGATTGCATGGAGGGTTTTAATAGGTTCTGGTATCCTTGGGAGAGGAGTATTTGTGAACTTTATACGGCAAGGGGCATGAAAGGGTAGATCACTGGTTGGAGGATTACGAGGGGCTGGAAAGTAGTGGGATAAGCATGGAGGTATTAATGCATGAAAGGGGGGATAAAATGATGGTAGCATGGATTAAGGGAGTGTTGGGTAAGATGAAAAAGAAGAGAAGGAAGGAGGAAGAGGAATGGAGAAGGGAAGTTTGTAAAGAGAAGAGGAAATAGATATAAGTTCGCTGTGAATATTGTAAATAGAAGTTAAGTATTAGGTAGTAACCGCGGAGGCAGAGATTGGCAATGCGAGGCAAGGCGAGAGAGTAGAGACATGCGTTCGAGGCGAAGCGAGGAGGGCAAGGCGATAGGAGATAGCGGTCATAGAGTTAACGTGTGGATGGATGTGAGTTTGTAAGTCTTAATTAATAAATGGTAATGCGATTTTATGCGTCTGAGTAAATAATTACTTAAAAATAACGTAAAAAGTAAAAAATGACATATTTCAGACCAAATAAAAAAAGACCGTATTGATGTTAAGAAGATCCTTTAATAATTTAACGTTTCGAGAGTAGATACAAAATTTCATGCTCTTACATTCCATCTCAAGTGTTCTGTAGCTCAATGGTATTTAGAATTTGTGTCTCGAAACGTTGAATTATTAAAGGATCTTGTTAACATCAAGGCCTTTTATTATTTGGTCTGAAGTAGGTCATTTTTTACTTTGTTCGTTATTTTTAAGTAATTACAAATAGTGATGTGCAAGTATCAACTACCAAATGCATCAAGGGGTGAGATTCAGTACAACATAACCTGCTTTCTTGTTATATCCAATTCTACCTAAAAATAATTAAATTTTATTTTTCTCACAATACCACTACTATAGCAGGACACCTAGCACTGCATATTGCGGCACTTTGCGCCATTTTTCTGGTATTATCTCCTTTTCTAATAAAGATGTACAAATATCACAAGAATGTTTGTTATAACATTTTTGAGCCTATTCAATTTGATTTAGTTAAAATCTAAAATAAGTTTTTAATAGAAAAAGTTTCACTATTCCTAATAAGGTTTGTGATGATTTGGGAGCTGGTCCCTGACGCTATTGTTCCGCGCGGTAGCTTTTATTAGTATCTGTTGCTCGAGACCTTACGACCGTGGGTGTGAGGTAGTAGCGTTATTGTCATTAAATTTTTAAGTGTCCCACTTTAAAGTTATCAATTTTTTATTGCTGCGATTAAAGTTTTCTGATTACGAATTTTAATTTTAAAAACACATAAGGAGAAATATTTCTCTACACCGAGAGAACATACTTACTTTTTTCGTATGATGTCGGGTCACGCTCGTTAGCATGAACTATATCATACTATGATAGTATACATTCTTACTATTTTAGTAAGGATCCACACTGAAATGGTAAGTATCCACGCAAGAATAGTAAGAATGTATACTGCCATAGTATATTCATGCTAACGAGCGTGACACGAGATTATACGCAAGAAGTAAGTATGTTCTCACGGTGTAGAAATTAGCAATATTGAATTTTCCTCAAAATTGTTTGACATCTAACTTTAGCCAGCAGTTATAGTAAATAATATAGTTCAATATTCTTAGTTTTATTCACTGGTTATCTGTCAAATTGACATTTTATATGTCAAAGGGAGCCGGATACTGACCATTACGTTTCTGAATCATGTAATTGTCAGAGGTTGTGTTACCTGGGAGGGCACTTGTGATATCTTTCTGAGATCAAGTTCAACGCGCGACATTATTTAAAGTGATATTGATTATCTGTTCGAGTTCCGACTTGTGCATTCTAAAGTCTTAGGGCCGATTTCACCAATACTGATTAAATGGGCGATTAACTAATCATGATTATTTTTTAATCAATGATTAAACAGGCATTAACTTGCATCGCGTTCGGCCGGGTTCTCTAATCAAATTTTAATCCCAGATCAGTTTAAGGTATACCCGGTTCGTAACAATCCGATTTTCTATGCATACGGCGATTCTGATTAGCCGAGACAAGAAGTACATTAAAGTTTCTTGCGCGCGCACAGTACAAGCTGACGAGACATTAACCAGGTCAAGTGACATCCAGCAGAATTCTTCTTTGTCAAGAAGTGAAATAATCTTGCGTGAAAGTAATATATTGAAATAATAATCCAAATTTCCATCACTATTTCAGTTCGATACCCAATGATGTAAATTATGAAGGCATTAATAGTGATTAATTTAAAACGCTCAGGAATACTTAATGTATATGTGAAAAACATACAAGAAGCAAGCTTCATTATGTACACTGCAAGATTACATTTGTTAAATAATTATTTTCAGCACTGTAAAATAAATTTATGCTACTGAATTCTTATTTCGTTAACCTATATATTTTGGATACGTTGTTTTTAAAAACAAATTATCTCTTGAAAAGATGTGAAAGAAACAGTAGGTGAGAAAAGTGAGGTCGTAGACACACAATTAACACATTATGGACGCCTCGTCAAAGATATTTTGGCCTCATATTTTCTGTCATCAACATATTGATAAAAAAAGCTTAGATATAATTAAAATTATTATTATTATGTGGCCAACGGCCATACCACGCTGGAAGCACCAGTTCCCGTTAGATCACTGAAGTTAAGCAGTGTTGGGCGCGGTTAGTACTTGGATGGGTGACCGTCTGATACTACTGCGTTGCTGTTGGCGGTCGTGGGTGTGGTGAGCCCATTTACTACAAATCCACCTAAAAAACACTACCCGAATCGAGTAGTGTCACGCTTACCCCTAAAGGCTCGCCGAAAGGGAAATAGCTTAATGATATACATACATAAAAATGATCCACTGTCGTTCTGTACGTGCTCCAAATGCTTAAGTGCAAACTTCGATTTTGTGGTTCTGTTCCGCTAACTAGCGTGAATCGCTGATTGACTCCGTTAACCGTCCAAAATCGAACGGTTAAGTTAAACGGTGATTAACTATCGTTAATCATGCTGAGGGGCTACTTACTGAAAAATCTTAGATGCTGCGGGGGAAATCTTAAAAAGAACTCTTGTAGGAACTCTTGGAAATCTCAGAAATCAAGCATGCGTGTAGAACTCTTGGAAATCTTTGGCTATTGTGGTCAGGGATAAGGTGGTGCAGAACATTCTCACATACGCTCCTAGGCGTTGAAAGAACAGCCGACTGAATCCGAAAGCCGCCGAGTTTAGTCGACCCGAGGAGAAGCCCACATCAAATCTCGGAACTCCCAGCAATCTCAACGAAATCTTAGAAATCTCTATAAGAATTCAATACAGATTGCCGCATTCTCAGTTTTAAGATTTCCAGATTCTGCAGTAAGTAGCCCCTTGAATTATACTTTAGAAGATGATGGCATGCAAGGTACTAATTAAATTAGGCTAATCCAGGACTAACGTCTTAGTCAGAGTTAGTGAAATCGGCCCTTAATGCTTATTCTAAAGTAAGGTGTTCTAATCTCAAATAAGTGATTCTTGAACAGTGTCTGAGGCTAGTGCCTTTTTCGTATTATAGTGAAGTGAAATGATAAGTGACCCATTAACAGTGACCAGTGTTTTTCCCTTCTGAATTACAGTGAAGAAATTTTTCCGACTCGATCGTCTTCTGGTGTTGTGGGAAGTGACCAGTCGGACGATATACACCTCGAGGTGGCGGCGAAAGTACGAGAGAGCACGACGGAGAGAGCAAGCGAATTCCTGACACCTTTTTTACACTCTTTTGACAACTCTAGTTGTAGCGTACTCAAGTAAGTCCAGACTGGCGACGGAAAATGCGCTTGTGCGGGACTTCCGGATCCCTCGGGGGGTTCCACCTCATTTCGGGTCGTACCGAGTCTTGATAAATTATAGCGATTATGTTACACCCCCCTCCCTCGCTGTGGTTTGGGTGTATACCTGAAACTTGGTCCAGTTCTCTGTCTAGTTTTATTATCGTTTGTAGGTCAGTGCATTTATCGAGTTCCACGTTATCCCTTATTCTTCTTTAATGATTGGTATCAGTCACGCTAATCTCCAGTTGGTTTTTAATTTTTCGGTTGATGTATTCCCAACGCACTTGTGCGTACGTTCTTCCGTCATCGTCTGGAGTGGAGTAGTTCTGTCTGTACCTGAAGGGTCTGTCATTGCAAAAAGAGTCGTGTATGATGTAAATTGGTGTGGGTGTGAGTTTGCCACAAAATTTGAATTTTAAAGTCTCTATCTTATCCCTCAGATTGTTTTGAAAAAGCACGGCACTCTTGACAATTTTTCGGTTGATGTTGTCCTCCATGGTTCCCGGTTGTTCTGAGTGCTAACTTTGACGAAGATAGTACTAGATATAAATTTATATTCTTGAGAAGTCCTACATTATAATAAAAGCTTCGAAGAAAGAAAAAAGAAATCAAGTTAGTTTCATGGAACATATATAGTAATGAAGAATGAGAAGAAAGGAATGGACAGGTTGATTTTCGTTTGTCGTGCTAGTTATTCTTATTTTGATTTTTGTGTGTTTTTGTTTGAAGGATTTTTCTTTTCACTTCCTCGTCTCTTCTTTTCTTGAGATCTTTCCATTCCTCTGCGATTGCTCGTTCCTCTGCTTGTTTAATGGCTTCGTGTTTAATTGCTTTCTTTTTCTTTTTAGGTTATTTCGAGTTGCTACAGTGTTTAGCCATGGCAGGTCCCTTTCGTATTGGTTTGAGAGTTTTCTGGTTTTTGTTATTCCTCTTCTCTCCAGTTCTCTTGCTTGGTGGTTAAAATCTAACTGTAGTTTTCGATGGAATCGATTTACTTTCTCAGCGAATCCCAGACTTAGGTGGAATAGTTTCCATTGTAGTTCGACATCGCCTGATTCCGGTTCCAAAGACATATCATCTGTGCTTTCGGTATTAGGTTGGATTTGGTAGTTTGTGTCTTGTTTAACCTTCATGCGTTCGCGCCAACTTGAGTCACATGAGCGATTGCGCGGGCGGTTAGTTGACCGCGCACGTTTTTTATGATTATCATCCAATTTTCTCTACTTTTTGTGAATTATTTTGTGCCACGAAAGCAAAGAAACTCTGATACAACTCGGCTAACACTAGAATAAAACTAGAATGTAGAATAAAACTAGGATATGCTCAAGTATAATTGACACTTCAAAATGGACACATGAAAAAAGTACATAACTTGACACTTGTAACTTGAAACTACAATATAATCAACTTACGAGTGGGTGGCACAAAAAAAAAGAAGAAAAAAAGGAACTTTTGGCTGGAAATAGCGGAAATCGCCGTAAATAGCTGTCGTAAGTGTAAATAAAGAATATATGATTCTCCCACCTCACCCAAAGCTCACTGGTGAGCGCGACATTCAAAATTCCAAAAAGGCATCTTAGAATTTCCATTTTGCTTCAAATACAAAAAAATGTCTTCCGTCTTTTTGTTCTTAAAATCTAGTGATTCAGATTATCGAGGGCCGATTGAGTCAGTTTTTAAATTATGAATCAGAGTTTTGTATTCTTAACGCTATTGATCCTTTGCCATTTCCCATTATCTAAGTTACCTTATTTTCTTTAGTTTGCATGTGTCGCCGTATCTATATTTAAGATTTCTAATTTAAAATCGTTAATATTTCATTGTCGAATTCTTTTCCCTTTAAAGTTTTTCAATTCGGATATTGTCGGAGAAACCTTTTTGTTAATAATAAAAGGACCTTCATATTGGTCATATAACTTACCTGCCTTTTTATTCGGTTTGTTTGATAGTTTGGTTACCCTTTTTAGAACTCTATCTAGTATTTTGAATTCCACCGGTCTTCTTAAGTTGTAATTGTTAGCTTGTTTTTCGTTTGCGTTATGTAAATTTTTCTGAACTTCTTTTTTTATTGTTTATAACATTCTTACTCTATCAGTCCCTTTATCGAAGTTTTGGAACTCTAATTCGTTATCGGTTTCTAAATTTTTTCTTAGGAACTGGAGTGGTTCCAATTCGCGACCTAAATTTAAGACCGCGGGGGTAAATTATTTTGACGAGTTTTTACTAGTATTTATTGCGAACTGTAAGTCGTCTAGGTCCTCGTCCCAGGTGGAGTTATTGTTTTATAAATAGGTTTTAATTATTTGTTTAATTGTTCTATTATAACGCTCAGTTGGGTTTGCCTGTGCGTAGTATTTTGGTATTTTCGTGTGTCTTATCCCGAATTTTGTCATTAATTTTCGTAATGTTTTATTCACGAATTCGGTGCTATTATCGGCGTGGAGAATTCGTGGGGTTCCCCAGCGCAAAATGACACATTTATGGAATTCTGACTCTATTTTTATCCCGTCAGCTTTCCTTATCAGAATTATTTCAATCTATTTTGTGGAAATGTCTACAAACACTAATAGATACTGGTTTTTTCTCTTTTTTGAAATCGGTAATGGAGCCATGATATCTGCAGCAATCGTGACCCATGGCTCTTCGACGATTTTTTATCCCATGAGCAGTATCTTCGGTTGGTTACTAGGGCTGGTTCTTTGACAGACTTCACAGGTTTTTACATATTTGATTATCTCAGAATACATCCCTGGCCAGAAGTAGTACTCAGAGATTCTCGCGTGTGTTTCTTCGGAACCTAAATGTCCTGCTTGTATGTTGTCATGGTTTTTTTTTAGAACTTGAGTTCGTAGTTTTTTAGGGACAACGAGTTTCCATGCATTAGAGTCTGGTAAGAGGGTGCAATTTAATGGGTCTGTTCTGTGAAAATAGAGTTGCGAGTCTCTGATTCGCCATTTTACGTGTTCTTCGGGTCTTTTTGTAACTTGTCTCATTTTGGTAGATTAACAGTCGTCTGTTTTGTCGTTAATGTCTGCTTTTGGTTTTTCTATACTGCAAGCTAATGCGAATGGTATTGTTTTAGCTGGTTCTCCTGGTCTCGAGACAGCATCAGAACGAAATTCGAGCTACCTGTGAGATTTATAACTTCGTAGCCTCTAAGTGGTCCGTGATTACTTTAAAACTATAACTTTTTAAGTATGGTCTAAATTTTCGTATGGCCCAAACTACCGCTAGGCATTCTTTTTCTGATACTGAGTGTCGGGATTCTGCGCCGTTTATGCTTCTACTCGCGTAATCGATTACGTAATTTACGCCGTCGATTGTTTGCGTAAGTACGGCTCCTAGTCCTGTATTACTCGCGTCGATTTCGAGTTGGAAGGGTTTTGTAAAATCTGGACAAGTTAATATAGGTGCTGACGTTACAAGATCTTTAATTTCCTGAAAAGCCTCATCTTGTTATAATCCCCAATACCATGTTTTATTTTTTTAAGTAGCCTGTTCATCGGTTCTATTGTTTCAGCAAAGTGCGGGAAGAATGTTCTGTTAATTCAAAACCTAAGTAGTTAATCTACGCGCAGTCAACCCCGCATTTGTTCAGACTGATCGTTAAAGCTTAATTTATTTTGTATAATGCGATGTTTAAATATTTTCAATGTTTATCAAAATTTTGAGTTACGATTCCTATGCCGTCTAAATAACAAACAAAGTTTGGTTCTAAGTCTGGAGTGATAATTGTGTCCATAGGTCTCTGGAAATTGGCTGGAGCATTGGTTAAACCAAATGGCATTCTTATAAATTGGCACATGCCCTTTCCAGGGACTGCGAATGCTGTTATTGGTTTTGAGTGGTCGTCTAATGACATTTGTAAATAACCTATTTTTAAATCGATTTTTGAAATTAATTTTGCTGATCTTAAATTGTCCAGTATTTCCGTCGCAAGTGGGATTGGTTAGAGGTCCTTTTTTGTAATATTATTAACTTTTCTAAAGCCTAAACAGAATCTATAATATTTTCCCGGTTTTTTGATCATCACTGTAGGGTTTGACCAATCAGAACAAGAGGGTTCTATTATATCCTGTTCTAATAATTTATCACCTGTTTGATAAATTATTTCTTTAATCTTTAGGCCTACGTAGTAATACCGCTGTTTAATGGGGTCCTGGCCTTGGACGTCAATTTTATGTTTCGTTAAATGAGTTGCCTTATGTTCTTCTGCCTGCTGTATTTTTATTTTGTTTCCTAAAAGTGTTTATAATTGGGATTGTTGGCTTTCGTTAAGCTCAACAATGCTTTCGCAAATTTCCGGTGAACAATTAACTTGTTCGTTCATTTTTCCTAATCAATCTGAAATATTATTCAATCTGATCGCTTTAATTTCAAAAGTATCCCATTGATTTATAAATTAAAAATTTTTATTTTCTGAAAAAAGATATTTCTCCTTCCCTCCGCTGGGAATCGAACCTAAAGTCTTCCGATTGCCGGTCGGGTTCTCTGACCACTAAGCTAGTAGAGAGAGCGAAGGCAAATACTTTTTTTCAGATATACACTTTTAATATCAAAGTGTTACGTTTTAATACAAATCAAATTACAAGGAATCTGTATTATCATCGTAGTTGGTAACGATTGATCATGTGTAGATATCTTTCACAACTGTGAAACTGGAAATCAACAATATCGATTTAAGGTAACTCCTCAAACAACAGAAATTCTTAACGACTTTTCAGACTAGATGGAGTTTGTATTTTTAAATTAAAATTTTTTATTTTCTGCAAACAGATCTTTGTCCTTCGGTCAGCTGGAAATCGAACCTCAGATCTTTCGATTGCCGGTCAGGTGCTCTTACCAATAAGCTACTAGTGAGATCGAAGGAGATATTTTTTTCAGATATACGCTTTTAACCCGGCGTCATGGGGGTGGAAAAGTGTTACACGGACGTAGGGGTGAGTCATATAGACCCGCTTATTAGATATGAATTATACCAGTAATTCATTAATAAAAAAGGTAATATGCCCCTCCAGCTACTGAGAAGAACAACAAAGTCGCACGCATATTAACCATACTTCAAGCAAAATAAAATGTGCCGGCTCTCACAGATCCAAGCCGAATGACGCGGGGTTAACAGCTAGGTGTTACGTTTAAATACGAATCAAATTACCTTGCTATTAAAAGCGTATATCTGAGAAAAAAAAGTATCTGCCTTCGATCTCTCTTGTAGCTAAGTAGTAAGAGCACCCGACCGGCAATCGAAATACTTGTGGTCCGATTCCCAGCGGACCGAAGGAGAAATATCTGTTTGCAGAAAAAGAAAAATTTTTAATTTGAAAATACAAACTCCATCTAATCTGAAAAGTCGTTAAGAATTTCTTTTGTTTGAGGAGTTACCTTAGATTGATATTGTTGATTTCAAGTTTCACAGTTGTGAAAGGTACGTACCTACACATGATCGATCGTTATCAACACCGATGATAATACAAATTTCTTACATTGGTAAATATATATATATTTTTTTAATTTTCCTGATTTATTTTCTTTATGTTTCCCCCTAATATTCGGTTCACTTAAACTAAATAAGTCTTGGTAGTTAATTTTGGGACTAACCTGAATATTAAGTGTTTCACCTTTTTCTCGATCATAATTGGAATTCAATGTATAAATTCCTGAAAATAAACCAAGAATCTTACGATAAAATTTGGACAAATGCCACAAAATCCTCCTATTGCAATTCCTGAAAACAAAATAAAAATTTGTTTCTTTGGACAAATATAAAAAAGAGGAAAGAAAAATGAGAAGGCAACCAACCAAATCCCCTTCCTTCTCTTTTTTATTTCTTTCATCTTTTTTATTTGTATTACTTTGAAATCAAAATAAAAAAGCATGGATAGTATTCACCAACGTTTCGGTGGTCACACAGCACCCTTATCAAGGTAAGAAAACTTATACCAGGTGGGAACAGCAACGAAAATACGATGCTACCTCCTGGATACCTGATAACTAAGTGTGGGTATAAAGGCACATCCTGTATACCTGAGAACTAAGTATGGGTCTAAAGGAAAATCCGTTATGAACATGATTGAACAAGAAATAAGAGAAAGTCAAGACTCATGAAAATCTAGTGCTAAGTGTAATTAATCATACTAGAATAACTTTATCCTAGTCGAACTCATGGTCAATATCAATAAACCCTCTCGTATGTCTAGCAAGAACACTCTTATAACAGCGTCCCAAACGAACATCACTTTTGTGTTCCTCCACCCTAGTATTAAGAAGTCTGCCAGTCTGTCCCACATAAGTCATTTTACAGATCTTGCAAGTGATCTTGTAAACAACACCACCTTTTTCAACTTTATCTAAAGGATCTTTACAAAAAGTTATTATTGAATCCATTTTAAATGGTATACGGAAAATGGTATGAATATTAAATTTTTTTAACATAAATTCAATATTTTTTGAAAGGACCCCGCAGAAAATGGACAATTTTTCCATCAAAAGTGTTATCAGACAACATGTCCGAAAATGGACAGTTTTCGAGATAAAGAAGGTTAAACGAGCAACAATTGTAACAAACATTAGCAAATATCTTGAAAACTGAAGGTCTGAGAAAAAAATGTTCCCAATGAAAGTTACTCAGCTCTGACGAGGAAATGCAAAGGAAGTAATGACCTCAACGCAATATTCATTTTTCAAGGACATTCGATGTAAAATTGACATTTATTGTTAATATTAAGAAATAACTGCTCCAATGCTTTTTTTGTATGGTTCTCAGGCTATATATTGTCATCACAACACCTCCTGAAACACTCCCACGCAGTACCAATCATTTCTGTAAAGCTTGAAAGACTTTGTGAATATTTTCGTATCTTATCCTTTAGGAAAATGATCATTTTTCGAAAATATTGAAGTCACTGCTCCAATGATTTTTTTATGTGGTCGTCAGGCTATATATTGTCATCACAACATGCCTTTAAAGACACCCACACATTACCAATCATTTCTGCAGATCTGTAAAGAACCTGTAAGCATTTTCGTGTCTTATCTTTTAGGAAAATGATCCTTTTTCGAATATATTGAAAATATATTCCAATGAGTTTTTTATGTGTTTCTCAGTCTATTGATTACACTGGTTTACAAAAAAAAAAA
>CAKNWT010284337.1:0-16017 GCA_932066315.1 Andricus coriarius | reverse complement strand
CCTCTCCCTCTCTCGCAGGACTCTAGTGTATTACTCTCGTAATATATATTTGGAATTTCGTCTCTGTGACTAGCGCTGAATTTTTGCAGTGTCTTTTCTGATATATATATTAAACGAGATTCGAATGGATAGAATCATCTTGTTCTTCTCTTCAAAAGATACTAGATTATCATAATACCCGACATGTACTTTTTCTTAGAAACTGAAAGCTGCACGAAGCTTATAGTTTCTTGGTTCATTAAGAATGACAACATTCACGAAATGTGATGTCTTGGAATAAATTCCAAATGATGAAGGAAGAGAGACTGGTGTTCAGTATATCTTGGATAGATTGAATATTGAAAGACAAAAAGTAAAAACTGAAGACTTGGAACGTTTAAGAGTTTCTGTTTCAACTCTCGTTACGAAGAGAAAAAATAAATACAACGCCTCCCGTAAGATTAAAGAAAGATTTGAAGCATATAATGCAGACTGGCTGAATTCGAATTTTCTCGTTCCTGAATTGAGATTGGAAACTCTTGACCCTAAGCCTCTAAAACCTGGTCGCCCAAGTGTTGAATTTTCTAAAATTTCGGATAGATCAAAACGACGAGAGGTAGCACAAATTAGTGAAAAATTTAAGAATGACATCTATGTATGGTTTCTGAGGGTGCTGATTTCGATTTTGACGTCAAAATTCTAAAAACCAAAATGGTGGAAGAGTATTTCAAAAAATTATTAAATTTATACCAAACGTGGTATCTAGGTGTTTTCGAGGGCGCTGATTCAAAATCTGACGTCAGAATTCCACAAAGCAAAATGGCCGATCGGATATGTAATGTTTTGAAATACCCGTCTGCTATATCGAAACCGCCATTTTGTTCTTTGAAATTCTGAGGCCAGATTCGGAATCAGCGTCCTTGAAACCCCCTAGATACCGCGTTTCAAGCAGATTCAATAATATTTTGAAATATTCGTCCCCCACATTAGATCAGCCATTTTGTTTTTTGGAATCGTGATATCAGATTCGGAATCAGCGCCCTCGAAAACCCCTATATACCACGTTTAAAGAAGATTCAATTATTTTTTGAAATACTCGTCCGCCATATTGGATCCGCCATTTTGAATTTGTAATTTTTGACATCGAATTTGAATTTAGCGTCCCCAAAAACCCTTGTATACCAAGTTTTAGATGAATTAGACGTAAAATCGAATTTTGGCCACTTTTTATGGTTCCTGGCCCACTGTGGGAAGTCGTGGGCAAAACCACGGAGTTTAAGATTAGTTGCTTTATGACACACTTTTTGAAAAAAAAAACATTTTTAGTAGCATAAAATACTACATAACTTTAAAAACTGGCACTAAAGCGTTGCAGACAGATCCTTGGCGTGAGCGCACTAGGGGAGATCGCGCGCCAGCCACTCTATTATGACATTTTGTTTACGTATCGTTCTATTACTCAAAGACAAATAAATTTGCCACTCTGAAAATTGGGGATCTTATGGTAAAAAATCTCAGCTTTCTTTTAAAACTATTTTGAAGGAAAAAAAAAGTGTCGAAATTTGAAAAAAAGTCAAATTTATTTTTGATTTTCAAAAATAAGGGTCAAATTTTGACTTTTTTTGAAAATCGTTACGACCATCGAAAAGTTTGTCAAAAAATCTATAAAAAACATTTGTAGTGAAATTTTGTTTAAAGCAATAGGAAAAAAGTTACAAATGTTTGAAAGTAAGGCCTTTCTTAAAAAAACAAAAATTGCACCCCCTCCACTTTGATAAATGATTATCAAAATTAATTAATTTTTGGTGTGAGGAGTAATATCTAATAGGAATACAATTAGGCCAATTTTTAGCCCGATCGGACAACTGTCATTTTCGAGGTGGGTACACTTGAGAAATTATGCCCCATATGCGTTGATATTGAAACAGACGTCTTTTCATTGTCTTGTTTCCATAATAAAAAATGGGCTCATCCTATAAAACAAACAATTTTGTTAATCAACATTTCATTGAAACTTGTGTCGTTTTTCCATAAATTTAATTTGTTTATCTTCAATGTTATTTTTTACGATTTGAACCAAAAATACGCATCCTAGCGTAAAGTGGCTTTTAGAAAATTTGTAGATATAATTTAGGTGAAAAATATTATTAGATAAAATGTTATTGTAGCTTGTGTTCTTTTTCCAAAAAGTAAATTTTTTATTTGAAATGCATTTTTATAACAAAAGTTTATAACAAATTTGTAGACCATTTTTGGTTGAACAACTTTCGATTTTTCATTTTTTTTCGTCTCTTGTGTGGTTTTTCCAAAAATTAATTTTTTTATTTGTAATGCTATTTTTTATGATTAAAACAAAAACTACGCGTCCCATCGAAAAATTACACAGGACCACAAAAAATTAGTGGAGGGTTCCTTAAACCAGACCAAGTGGATTATATGTTTTTTGAGTTGCTGAAACCGAATCCGAAACCTATTTTGCCCCATCACGTCAGCGGTTTTTTCCAACCTCAAAAAACAGCTTGAAACTATAAAGCCCAATAATATAAACCCTTAAGCCATATAACCCTATACCCTCAAAGCTCAATAACCTTGAGATCGATATAACCACATAAATCTCAAATCCCAATAAACTACAAAACCAAAATACAGCAAAAAAACCTAAACGCAAATTCCAAACCTGAAGCTCAGAGAGTTTTAGCTTTATAATTCCATACGTCCATACGCCCATCACTTCATAACCTCAAAACCCATAAGCTCCATAACCAAGATTAGATAAGCAAGATTAGAGTTCCAGCCACTTAAGGCAAGATCAGAGTTCTAGCCATTTAAGGCAAGATCTAGTAGTGGTTCAGGCACTTAAGGCAAGAGCTAGTGGTGATCCACCCACTTAAGGCAAGATGTGTGAGTTCCAGCCACTTGAGACAAGATCTTACCTCTCCAGCCACTTGAAGCAAGATTAGAGTTTCAGTCACTTAAGGCAATATCAGAGTTCTAGCTCACAGATCTTGCCTTAAGTGGTTGGATCACCACTAGATCTTGCCTTAAGTGCCCGAACCACCACTAGATCTTGCCTTAAATGGCTAGTCTCTGATCTTGCCTTAAGTGGCTGGAACTCTAATCTTACTTATCTAATCTTGGTTATGGAGCTTATGGGTTTTGAGGTTATGAAGTGATGGGCGTATGGACGTATGGAATTATAAAGCTAAAACTCTCTGAGATTGAGGTTTGGAATTTGCGTTTAGGTTTTTTTTTGCTGTATTTTGGTTTTGTAGTTTATTGGGATTTGAGATTTATGTGGTTATAAATTTTGAGGTTATGGGTCTTAGGGTTATAGGTTATATCGATCTCAAGGTTATTGAGCTTCGAGGGTATAGGGTTATATGGCTTAAGGGTTTATATTATTGGGTTTTATAGTTTCAAGCTGTTTTTTGAGGTTAGAAAAAATCGCTGACGTGATGGGGCAAAACAGGTTTCGGATTCGGCTTCAGCGACCCAAAAAACATATAATCCACTTGGTCTGGTTTAAGGAACCCTCCACTAATTTTTTGTGGTCCTGTGTTATTAATGACAAATTTTTAGCTCTTTTTTGGGTGAACAATTTTTGTTTGACAATTTTTTTTTCATAGCTTGTGTCTTTTGTGCAAAAATTTAATTAATTTATTTTTCATTTTATTTTTCACGAGTAAAACAAAAACCGCGCGTCCTATCAAAAAGTGATTGCTAACAAACTTGAAGATATTTTTTGAATGCACTATTTTTTTAACTTCATCTTTTTTCGTACCTTGCGTACTTTTCCAAAAATTTAATTTTTTTACTGTAATGTTATTTTTCACAATAAAAACAAAACCTATACACATCTTATCGTTATATTATTCGTAACAAATTTGTAGCACTTTCTTGTGTGAACAAATTTTGTCGCTTTATTTCTTTCTTACGTTGTATAGTTTCACCGCTAAATGGAATTTTTTATTTTTCATTATTTTTTTGTGTGAGCAAAATTTGAATTTTTGATATTTTCAAGAAAATTATAAAAGTTATGACAGTACAGTAGGGAGTTCAAAAAGCAACGTTTTTCTCCGCTTAACTTTTTTTTAGGTCGTGCGTTGTTTGGCTTAAGATTTTCATTTTCGTTTGTGTTCTTGAATTTTGTAAATGCTATAACTCTGGTAATTTGTTTTTTATCAAAAAAGTCATGGGGATAAATTGTTCGCATTTTTGTATACTAAAAAGAGTTGCACATAGAATTTTAAAATCTTGAAAACATTGGTCTCAACATTTTTGAAACGGTTCTACCTTTTTGAATGCACATCCAAGTATACCAAACTCCAACCTAATCTGTCCTTTCTTTCGAAAGTTATCGTGCTAACAGACTAAAAATCAACAGACAAACAGACACACGTACAGAAACACAGAGTCAGACGCATTCACGAACACCTGTTTTTCGGGTTCAGAAGGTCTCAAAACGTAAACGTTTGACAAAAACCAGGTGGTACGGGGGGGGGGGGGTGTCAAATTTTAAACAAATCTAATATCTTCTCTGACGAGATACATAAAGTTTCATACACGCGGCTTCTGCGTCGCAGTGCAGATACTCGCGCCCTCGCCTCTCACATCGACAATTGAGTCAAGTAATTTGTTTATTACACTGCATGTGCACTTCTCTTTCTTCTTTGTATCGCATTTTTTTCGGGGAAACATCCTATGCTGAAGATGTTGACTATTTTCAGAACATCAGAGTAATTTCAGCAGAAGGAACGAAAGAGACACACATAAGAAGCGTTTTATTGCAAAAGGTTTCTTTTTGAGACAAATGAATATCCGTTTTACCTTAATTTAAAGAGTAAACTCCATTTGTATCCAAAACATCCTTTTAACACAAGAGGGCATTTCTCAGAGTGGTAAATTTTGAATTTGAAGTGTGACCACTCGTGACGCTGAAACCCTGCGTAAGAAATGTTATATATCGCCACCAATTTCTTTGGCCTCTTTTTCGACAATAGCTTATTTTAAAGAATAAAAAAGTTCAGATTTTTACATTCTCATTATAATGAGAAGGTATTTATTTATGTGAAAAATGAGTTTCGTGGATTCCATCAATTGTCAACGTTTTGCGGCCCCATGAATCAGAAAAAATAGTTTTTACGTCGCTGTCTGTCCATCTGTCGTTGTCGTCATTGTCGTCTGTATATCGGATAACTTTTGAAAGACTGATCGTATGGGATTGTGCTTTGGCACACAGTTTCAGGAACCAAACAGAAAGATCGAGTTTGTTACCCAGCTATTTTAGATAGTAATTCAACAAGTTAGATCATTTTCAAAATTTTTATGTTATCATTTTTTTCAAAATTCAGAAATCGGATGGACGGGAATCCTTAGCAAACGAAGATTAAAACAATTTACCCTCATGACTTTTTTCGATTAAATAAAATTAGTCAGAGTTATAGAATTTTCAAAATCCCCCCAAAAAAGTGAAAATTAATATTTTAAGCCAAATAAAGCACGCTATGAAAAAAAGTCAAGAGAAGAAAAACGTTAGTTTTTGATGGACCTACAAGATTATGATGACGAATTTTTGATTTCTCTTAAAAAATCGAAAATTAAAATTTTGTTCGCACAAAAAATAATGAATTATTACATTCTCATAATAATGAGAAGGGGAAGGATACAACTTTGCGCGGAGCAACTGTGCAGGAGCCCATCTGTACACGTCGGTGGCCACTGATACAACTGTGCACTTTATTGGCCACAGGCACAACTGTACACCGGCCACCTTTGCACGTCTACATTTTGACGTGCACAGTTGGGAGTCTCCCATCCGTGCACGTTAACCGTTGCTAGGGTACCAACTGTGCACGTCTCAAATGATACGATCGGATTTTAAAGTTGAAAGTCCACGTGCACGGATGGGATACTCCCAACTGTGCACGTGCACAGATAGGAGACTCCTCACTGTGCACGCATCAATTCATAGTGTCAGACATTTTGCAAAGTCCACATACCCAGAATGACACTTAGAAATCGAGGGAATTCTGCTGGGTCTTTCTGCGTTGGAAAGGGCGAATGACACTGAGAAATAGAGGGAATTCAGCTGGGTCTTTCTGCGGTGGAAAGGGCGAATGACACTTAGAAATTGAGGGAATTCAGCTGGGTCTTTCTGCGTTGGAAAGGGCGAATAACTCTTGTTATAAAAATATATTAAAAATAAAAAAATTTACTTTTTAGAAAAAAGGACACAAGCTACAATAACATTTTATTTAACCAAATTTTTCGACTAAATTATATCTACAAATTTGCTTAGAACCACCTCATGCTATGATGCGTATTCTTATTTTAAATCTTGAAAAATTACATTAAAAATAAATTAAAATTATGGAAAGACGACACAAGTCGCAATAAAATGTTTAGTGACTTTTTTTCTTGAAATAGCATACGCTTTTTTCAAATTATAAGAATAAGCCAATTTAAATACGTATGTTTCAATGCCAAAGCATGTTATGAATTGTAATAAGATAAATTTATTGAAATAATACATTTTACAGGGTAACTGCAAATAAAATGTAATGCAAAACAATAAATAAATATTAAAGTAATCATGAAGAATAAAATGTGTACATTATTTTGCAATATCTGAATTAGACGCCCCAGACCGAGGTACAGAAATAAATATAGTATACATTTCATATAATAAAGTTGAAAATAATGTAGAAAAGTTCGCATTTTCGATAAAATCCAGTGCGGAGCACGAGACACGTGATGAGCATGTATTCGTTAAAGCCGAAGGAGCTTCAACAAAAGAGAATTCAAAATCACCAAATTAGAGTTGTTGATGCTTTGACCTTTAATTTTAAAGGGCCTTCGCACAAATGTGGGGGAAAGACAAGGACTGGCGCGTAGCGCGAGCTACATACGTTATCGATCGCGAAGTGCGAGATGGACAACAAATTAGCGGCTGCACTTGGAAAGAAGGAACAAATATGTTTGAAACTGAAAAAATAAGCTTAGATAATTTGCAAAATGCAAAATCGTTTCCTTCAGCGTATAGCTGACAGAAAAATGTTTCCAAACCTCCCATAAAAAGATAATCTGGGTATTTTTTGTAGTTAATTGTGTATCAGCGTGCGTGGTAAAAAGTGGAAAATTCGAACCTCTGTATTCTGACAACCCCGACGTACTACTATCGGCGAGAAAATTCGAGACCTGAAAAACTGCTAAAAAGTAAGGAAATTTGACATCTTTACAGAACAGTGAACTTTGGAGCGTAGTTTTTTATTGAAAAAATAATATGAAAAATCTGAAAAAATTCATGGTGGTACTTTAAATATTCCTCAACCAATTGCCGTTGAAAAATTTGCAAAATATGAAAAATTGTTCGTTTTTTGTACATATATATGCAACTGAACTATCTTCAGTTCTAATAAAGATAATGAAGTGATTGATATTGGAGATAGTTAGTTGAACTATCTGTAATTATTTACAATTTGAAAGAAGTATGTGCTTCTTCTTGTCTTCGTGCAAATTGCGATAATGCAAGTCAGTCTTTTCTATTGAAAAGCAAGTGTGAAAAACCAGCGGGGTGCCTTTTTTCATGGAATCGTCCTGTCTGCAAGCTGCAAAAATTTTTTCAGGATATTCTTTTTTGGCTCAATAACGTAGAACATTTCCACGCTTGAAATGATCCGTCATTCATTGAGCTAGCATTTTTTCTTCACATACTTTTTCAACGTCAAAGCCAGAGGACTCGAATTTCTCGCCGATAATAGACACTTTCTTTATGCGATTTAAAAGAGGTTCACTAGAATAATAACTTCGCCGACTTTCAAAAAAATCGAAGACAACAAATTTTTAGTTGGGTAAACTTGACGAATTTAGCCCCATATCTAGTATAAATTTTTACTGGTAGCGAAAGTGTGTATACAAGTTTGGTTAGTAAATATTGTTTAGTACAAATAAAGGGAAACAAGGAGTGAGTATGTTTTTGGAGATTTAGACTGATTTGTGTGAGGAGAACGGGTTAGCCGAATAATGTTGACCGGGCATGGTAGAGAGAAATAAAAGCAAGGCTGTTACAAATTACAGGCGAGCACGTAAGAGTCAGCAGGGCTTAGTGGGTACAGGATACGTAACTTGTACACGCGACAAATAGTTAGAGACAGAGAACGAGAGAAGACGGGATAATTTGAATTAGATTCATGAATAACAGGGTGTATTGGAAAACGTTATCAAAGGAGAGACTGAGAACCAAAAGCGTGGGATCAATTGAGGGGTTTATTAAAAGGAAGATAGGAGAGAGTGGAAGCAGTGAAGAGTGGGTAGACATATGGTTAACCTTAAAGAATCTGCAAATTTTGAGAGCGCCGCAGGAAAAACGTTGTTTCGTAAAGAATAATAATAACAATACGGGGGAAAGAATACAACAGAGCTGATGCTAGATATTTGATGGAATAGGACAAATTAAAAGATATGCTGAAAATGATGATAGAGGAAATAGGGATATATGAAGAAAGGCAGGAGAAAAGGGGAAAGGAAATAAAGAAAGAAATCAGACGGGAAATGATCGAACTTAGGAACGTAATGAGGAATTGGGAAGAAGGCAGGAAGAAGTCAGGACGGAGCGAGAGAAAAGGATGCAGAGGCTAGAACAAACACTAGAAAAGCAGGAAGAACCTAATAAAAAGGTAGAGCAGTTGGAAATTAGGATGGGAAAGATAGAAAACTCAAACGAGGGGTTGAGGCGGCGGTAGGTCGGGAATGAGGATAAAGAAAGGTTAAGAAAAACTGAGAGAAGAATAGAAAGGATAGAAAGAGAAAAGGAGAAAGCATATAGTGATCAAGGGTCTAAGATCAGATGGAAAGAAAAATTAAGGAAGGAGTGTAAAAACTGCTAAAACGGATAGATGCTAGGATAGAGATAGTTGGAAGTGCGAAGTGTAGGAAATAAAGCGCAAAAAAGGGAGAAAATAATACAGGTAAAACTAAAGAAATGAGAACATAAGAGAAGTGATGATCAAGAAGAGGGCGTTATAAGGAAGCTCGGAGAGAATAGAGGATGATTTGACATGGCTAGAAAGGCATATGCAGTATACGTTAAGGAAAATATCGAAAGAGGAATAAAATAAAGGAAAAGGAACGTGAGTTAGGTATAGGAGAATACAGATATCAGCTGTCGCAAAACTCGGAGACAAGAATGGGAGATAGGAAAATGGAAAATAGTAGAAATCAAAAAACAACGATGAACGAAAGAAAAGAAGAATAGAGGATATGTGACTGGAATGCGGCAGGCTTGGATAGGGAGTTTATGAGAAATTTGACACAATTGGATGTAGTAGTAATTATGTAGACGTGGCTAGATCAAAGGGATGGAAAAGAGTAAGGGAAAGGTTACCAAGAAGTTACGCATGGCAGGTTTAAGATACAAAGACGAAGTATAAAAAAGGCCGCGTAATGGAAGGAATGGTGATGGGAGTAAGGAAGGAATGTATAACAGGGTAGTGTAAGAAAGAGATGAAAGAACAAAAAGAAGTAATTATAGCAGAAGAAGTAAAGATGGGAAGAGAAAAGTGGAAGATAGTGGGGCTGTTTGTAAACGGTGATATGCAGGAGAAATCTAAGCAGATAAGAGAACTGGGGGAAGGAAATAAAAAAATGATAAGGCTTATAATAGGCGGAGGTTTTAATACAAGAACAGGAAAGAGAGGAGGAAGGGCATGTGGAGGAGAGGGAGGAAGGAAATTCAACGACAACCCGAGTAAAAATATTTCGTCTTGGGTTCGACTTGGCTCGCCTTGAGTTTGTCTCCAAGACGGCTATGGCTTGCTGGCGACAGGGGCGAGACTTAGAAGTCGGAGATGTTAGTCTTAAGTTTATGACTAAGGCTTACGACGGGTTTTGAAGACAAGTCGAGGTGGAATTTTCTTAAGACAAGAAGTTTTCTTGTAAGTCTTAAGACTAGTCGAGGTGGACTTGTCTTAAGACGAGAAGTTTAAGTCTTGAGAAATAAACCGAATTTTTTCTAAAGTAAATTATATTACCAATTTATGGCTTTAATATTTGTCAGGGTGAAAATCACAACAGTTTTTGTTTGTGAATTTCATTATCCATTATCGCCCGACCTCTCTAAACTATGGACCCAACCGGCATGGCCTGCCATTTCCAGGAATTTCGTAATAAATGATTTGCTAATTGAAAATTTGACATCCGTCATGCTCAAGAAGTATAGTCATATTCCGTAAAAAATATTGAAGCTGTGATTTTCTACAAGTATGTGGTGAACTATTGACGATAGGAAAAATAGGATAACAATTTTAGATTTGCAATCCGAAGAACATAATTATTGCAGTTGAACAAAATTATTAATACATACAAAATAAATACCATGAAGATAAATATTATAAAAATTCTGTCAAATTGAAAGTGGACAAGTGATGACCCTCGGAGGTCTTGGGAGCCTTTTCTTGACGCTGTCCTTGAATTCAGCTTAAAGACGAAAAATTTCGACGAAGACAAAAAATGAAGTCTCGCTCGCGGCCAGGGGCGAGACTTACAAAAACGTCTTGGCTATGTCTTGTATGAAGACTTGGACAAGACGAATTATTTTTACTCGGGAAGATACTGAATGAAGAGATAAATAAATTGTAAAAGAGCTTGGAGGAGATGGGATGGTTTATCCTAAACAAAAATATAAATGGGGATAAGGAAGAGGAATATGCACGGCCAGGAGGATAAAAGGGAACGGTCATTGATTTTGTGATAGTAAACGACGAGATAAAAGAGAAGGTCAAGAAACTAGAGGCAGGGGATTGTATAGATTCGGATGACTTTCCCAGAAGAGTGACATTGGGAAATGGAAGGAGACGAACAGTTTAGGCAAAAGGTCAGGAGTATCAAAATGGGATAATACAGGAAGTATCGAAAATTGTTAGAGGGACAAAAAGCAGGGTATAGGTAGGAGAGCTAGTAGGAGATACTCTCTGGTTCGTGAGAGAATTAAGGCAAGGATGCTCTCTGAGCCCACTTTTATTTATTATATTAATTTAATCTTAGAAGAAAAAATGAAGAGAAAAGACGGGAGGAGTTAGGATGGGAAAAGAATAGATGTATACACTGAAATATGCGGACGATATAGTGTTGATGGCAAAGGATCAAGAAGGGATGGCGGACTCAATTACAGGATTAAAAAAAAGTTATGTGAGAAAAAGTTGAATTCAAATGTAGGAAAGACAAATATAGTAAAGATAGTAAACAAAGTAAAAGATAGTCAAGACGTAAAGATAGAAAAAGTAAAGGAGTTTGAACATTTGGGATAAACCTTGCAAAAAATGGAGATCATAGAGCTCATGCAAGGGAAAGGATGAAAAACGGCAGAGGTGATGCAACAGATATAGGAAATAGGAAACAGAAGGTTAGAAAAAGTTTAAAAAAGGAAAATGTGAATATTTGATACGCTGATATGGCCAGTATTAGGCTATGGAGCAGAGATATGGGGTGGAAGGAAAGCAAAGAGATTGAGAGTTTATAAGAAAAGTAAGGTGGACGCTTGTGCTAAACTGGAAGACGCCTGAATATATGGCGAGAGCAGAAGAGCAAAGGGATGAATCAAGTCTCAGAGCGGCAAAGAGGCCATGGAAGTATGAGCCGGTGCTAAGGGAGGGCAAGGGAGGGGCATTAGCGATAAATTGTTTGAAGAAGGTAGAAGAAAGGAGAGGGAGGTGAATAGAATTAACGAAACACGAAGCAGAAAGGAGGGATTTCTTTAGTGTTAGAGATATGGGAGAGGGGAATGGAGTAATCTATGAAGAATTCGAGAAAAGGGACACAAAAAGATAATTAACTGAAAGATGAGGAATGATGGAGGAACAAAAATGTAATAAATGGTATAAGGTGATAAAAGAAGGACTACCAAAGCATTTCGAAAAGGGATGAAGAGAGAAGGGATGGACCAGAATAGCAAGATTTAGATTGGGAAACGAGTTAAGCGAAGGTATATATTGGAAAAGGAAAGAGAACAGAAACTGCAGAATCTGCAAATGCCTAATGGCATTTTTAATTTCGATTAAATTAAAAAAAGTTACATGCTTTAAAACATTTTAAAAATGTTCAAAACATATTAAACAAATCTATTTTATTGATAGATTAAGAAATTTAAATCAAAATTTTTACTTGATATCGAATATAGTTCAAAACTATTTCAATGCAATTTTTCGATTAGACCAAAGTTCAAAAAGTAAAATCATTTTGACAAAAAATAAAAAATTATCTTAGTGGTATTTTTCAATTGGACATAAATTGAAAACCTTCTAGATAACTAATAATCAAGTATTATACCATTAAGCTATTTCCATTTCGGGGCATGCGTGACTCACTTGGTGAGGAAGGGAGTAATGTGAGGAAGGAGGTATAGATTTTTTTAGATTGATCTCGAATTCTCGTGTTATTTGTTTAAATAACACATTCGGTCCGCAACACTGCTCAGCTATATTGGGATAGTTTCAAAACAAGGTGAAATGATTTTTAATATCTTTTTCAAACTGAAGAGTGAGATCGTTAATATATATTACTGCTAAGTGAACATTAGATGATTCTGTTCCATGCTAAGTTACCATGGACCGATAAAACAGCTTACTACCATCGGTCGGTAAAACAGGAAGGTCGGTAATTTTCCTATATAAAATATTGCAATAGCTGCATGCTTTGCGCCATGTTGGATTATTAAGGCCGGTTCTAATTTGTGATCTGTTTTCAAACCGGTTTTACTGTTCACGGGACTGAGTTTATAGGCCTCGAGGGTAAGGGGTTACAATTTTTAGGCATTCACATCTACTATGTTTCTTATGGTTCCTGCTTCTAAACCCCGAGCGGAGCGTATGGTACAATCGAGTTCTTGCTTATCTGTTGATGGTTTATCCTGCAGTCGATAACAGTTGAAGTATGCAGGCCAATGAATAAATGAATGAACTCTAAAGTTAATTGATGTAAAAAACAATTCAGAAGTTCTTAAAATTCCTGGGTCATTGCTTGACAGTTTGATGTCGTTGGTACATTATTTTACTTCTGCTGAAGGTAAAGTAAATAGACCGATTTCATCATACCCTTTGAGTGTACAATTGTAGGGTCTGCAAGATCCGTTTAGCGGCTCTGAAGTCTACAGACGTAAGTGTCTAGAGTTTGAATCGTAAAATTTCAACTTGCACTTGCTCTAAATTTAATAAGTAGACTTAAGTAAATACTAAGACTGAACTAAATAGAAAATAATACTTATCATATAACGTAAATATTTCATTTGCACATAAGTCCCGCAGTAAATTTTAAGTACATGCAATTCAAAATTTAACAATTTATAAACTCTTAGACTGCTGCGTCAGAGCCACCCAACGGATCTTTGCGACACAATATTGACTTGATCATGACAATGATCAACAATGATAAAATATCTTTGTCTGGATTCATGGCCATCATTGCAAGACAATGCGCTTTGATAGTTCATAGTGCTTAAACGAATGGATCTGACCAGCCAGATTCCTGGCTCCTCTTACCATCGCTCCTTTACTTTGAACGGCGCGTCAATTTGAATAGCACTCACAAGGAGAAATCGCACATTTAATTGAAGATTTAAGTAACACAGAATCATTCATCAATAACTTTACTTTCATTTTACTTCAATATTTGTTTCTGTTACGATACTAAATAAAAGTACTCAAATACTAAAATTAATAAATTTACTAATAAATTCAGCTTAAAATCAAAAATTATTTCGACTTTAATTAAAATAATATTTATATTGAGCGATGGATAAAATTACATAATTGGAAAATATAATAAAATTTTTTACACATGAACTAGTATTACGATATAGGTTATTCTCTGCCTGCATTTTGTGAAAAATTGACTCTTAGCAACAGCAGACAAAGTGAACTTTTTCTGTTTTGCACGTACACTAGGATGGTCAAAAAAATTGTCCCAATTTGTCGCTCACATGCGCAGTCGATTTTTTTTCTGGTGTATTGCTGAAAAAGCCTTCACATGCTGGGAAATAATTTAAACCACTCAGGATAAAAAAGCAACCCGATTCTTTACTTACATATTATTTTTCTTTAATATATACTGTTTACATAAACAATTATTTCGTATTATTATGCTTATTATAAATTATGCCAGGATAATAAAATATCAGATTAAGGGTTAGTATGGTAATTATTCATTCTTTATTTTTCACTGTTAAGTACAATAATCTGTTAATAGTTCAAGGTTAGTGAACCTGCTTTCTTTAGTAAAAATGTAAGTAAATAATAATAATGACTAATTAACATCTTTATAAACAGATGAACCCTACTTTTTAACAAAATGAACATTTTGAAGTCTTGAGTTCAACTCTTTGCTGAATCTACAAAAGTGTTCCTAAAAATTTGGAAAAATGATAAAATCAAGAAAAAATCCTACTCTTGAAATCTAAATCAAGAACTTGATGAAATATTATGTAATTGCTGAGTATCCACACAAAATATTCACATGTGCAATATTAATCATAGGGAGCTAAATGTCCGAGCTTTGTCGTTAATCTTCATTTTGTTATAAGGTATAACTTCAGATTCAATTAGGTATACAATAGAATATAAAGGAATCTGAAGTTGTACCGTATAAAAAAATGAAAGCTATCAACGAATCTCGGACTAATAATAATCTTACGTGCTTATAGACATTCCTGAAACTACTGAAAGTTTTCGTACAAACAGGACAGGAGAATACCGTTGCTGATTTTCCTTCTCTTTCGCTTTCTTTAAAAAAGTGCACTTCCTTCAAATGTCTTTTCAGGTTGAATTTTTTATATTATTTTCATTATTATCTACATTTACCACTCCGCTATATTCAGCCATATTTTAGAATAGACCTTTTCATTTAAGAGCTGAAGCTTAGGCGCCGCCATGATACTAAGCGGGCATTTAAAGGTTTCGGATTATGTCGTTAAATTGTACACTGTGATACCAAATTTTAATGTGAAATTGAATGAAAAAGATGTGCCAGGTGCTGAATTACAGCATAAAAAGGGGGACGAAAACTCTATGATCCAATTAAAAGAGTGGTTGAAGTGCAAAAAAGAATGTACCAAAGGGAAAAAGCAATAACTTGTTGACCGACATGTAGAATACAGGTTAGGTTTACATCGTGTATAGTGGCATAGTTGGAATAGTAGAAAAACAGTGCTTCACATAAAAATGAAATGATATGTAATGATAAAAACATATATAAAAGAAAGGTTGATGAAGCATTTTCAAAGAAATGCAGTTGAAAATGAATTATTAGCTGCCATTATAAGTGGGTTGTACAGTTTTGAAATACATTTGACCTTTTTTCTCTTTAATGGATTTTCTCCTGGTAAATCAGAAATTTTTGTCGTGGGAAGTGCTTTAACTTCTAATTGCTTGAATTTTTTTTTTTTGCGTTAATATGTACTATTGTCACATACGTCTCAGGGAGGAATGGTACGAAACTCACGGAAGTGCTATATATTTTTCGCGCTTGCGCAGCATCGTTTTTCCTATATAAGAAAACCGCTGCCTCATGCTCCTCGCCATGTTTGATCGTGCAGGCCGGTTCTGATGTGTGGCGTGTTCTCCGACCAGTTGCGTGCAATGTGTGAGCTTGTGGCGTGTTCTCAATGAGACAGTTTACGGCTCACAAGGCGGCGCTGTCAGCGTTGCCACAATGAAAATTGAGTTTGTAGTCAGAGTGTACTCATAATGGTGCTTTCACACCTCTGTCTGTCTGCCTGGGGCAGGCAGGCAACTGCCCGAGACCGTTCACACCTCGAGTTTTCCGGCTTGTTCCAGCTGCGGAAAATCTCGAAATCGCGCGGGAAGTTTAAATCTAGTATAATATGAATACAAATTAATACAATGTTTTTGCAATTAAAATGAGAAATGAAATAGATAGAGATAATATCTATAATATTTCGTATAAAAAATGAATGATCCAGAGATCAAATGAGTAACAATTTAGAGTGTGATTCAAATGTGACATGGGACCGTATCATGTCATCTTCGTGTT
>CAKNWT010284336.1:0-10453 GCA_932066315.1 Andricus coriarius | reverse complement strand
CCATCAAAAAGTTTGTGAAAAAATCTATAAAAAACATTTGTAGTGAAATTTTGTTTAAAGCAATAGGAAAAAAGTTTAAAATGTTTGAAAGTAAAGCCTTTCTTAAAAAACCAAAAATTGTACCCCCTCCACTTTGATAAATAATGATCAGAATTAATTAATTTTTGGTGTGAGGAGTACTATCTAATAGGACTACAATTATGCCAATTTCTAGCCCGATCGGACAACTTTCATTTTCGAGGTGGGTACACTTAAGAAATTATGCGCCATATGTGTAATGATCAGTTGGATGTAATCTATTATGGATTTATATTGCTAGCTATGTATAATTATATCTGCTACCCTTATTCTAAATTGGCATTATCCTATCAGCCACTGCACCTTTCATATTCATACTCTTCTTTCATATAGGTACTACTGTTCTTATTTTACTGATCCTTTATGCTAATTTCTGTCTCAGGTACGGTATATTACATTAGAAACCAGATTTTCTTTGGCGTGACGCAGATTGTTCTCTTGGGAAGGCCTTCTTGCATGTCCCTCTTATTTACCTTTGTTGAGACTTCCCTTACCTTGAGTTTCGTTTTTGCAATTTAATTACCTCTAATTTGTGGCTTATTATCTCAATGGATACTGTATAGATTTTCCACGTAAATACTCAGTCTCGCTTGACCAGAATATTATATATTATATTATATATATATATATATATATATATATATATATATATATTATATTATCCAGAATATAGGCATTATTTCTGTCTGCAGTCCTGTCACATCATATCTGTTTCTTGGATTTGGCTGGACACTATCTATACCTCTAGTTCAGTTGCCTTTGATAAGTACACCCTATTTCGTGGAGACAAAGATTTTAGGAAAGGAGGTGGAATCTGCTATTACCTCCAGAGAGCCTCATGACTGCTGTGGCGAGAGTGTGCTCATTATCAACTCATTTGTCGACTGAATTCGTTTTTATCGAGCTTTAGTCTGTACAAGATAGTGATCTAGATTCGACAAGAAACGAAACTAAATATTTCAAGTCCTTGGTGTATGCATCACGACTGTTAATAGTTCACCATACCTTCACACATCGTCAAGCCAGAGCTAGTTCGCGGATAGATCTTATGTCGGTGAATGACCTCGAAAAAGGTTTTTATTCCACACCCGACCGAAAAACCCACCTTTTGCCCCTGATAAGCGGGGCGAAAGTAGCATATTTTTCCCGAAAAACATTTTTGCGGGGCAAAAGTAAAATGATTTTGTGAAAACAATCTTGCCTCTGATATTAGGATACTGATGAAGGAACGTGATAATAAACGTATATTGGCCAAAAGAACAAAAAATACGATGATATAAGCTAAATTTCGGAAGATTAGGCCTTTGTCTAAAGCAAAATCCGTGACACCTATAATCAGAACAAATTTAAGTCGAGTTAAGACGGAAATAAAAATGAGAATGTATGACCCATTTTAAGGTGCCTGAGGTTAATCCTTCCCAAACGTGCTCATCCAGACTCATCTCTTTGTCCTAACGTTCTCTTAAATACCCTTACAACCCTGCTGTTTTCTGGGACAGTTTTGCCTACCCTGGAAAGTTCTCCCCTACCTACTTTTGGTGACTCTTACTTTTTCTTTTCGGATATTTCTCCTGATTTTTTCTTGAACAGGTTGAATTATGTCAAATCTAACTCCCCCTTCAGGTTGGAATATTAACTGATTCATGAAGAATGGTTATTATTCGACAAATTCCAAAAGTTTCTGACCCTAACTCTTCCAAAGACTTTCGCCCTATCTCCATTCTAAATGCAATCTCTAAACCACTAGAACGGATTTTTCATCAGCAGTTAACGGATTATTTATTGAGAAAAAAGCTCACAGGGCTGTAAAGCACATTTAGAAGCTAAACAGAGTATATACATAATACAATATACAAATATGTAGAAATATATAAATATATAGACGTATAAATGTATAGATGTAGAATCTAGAGTGTAGTGTAAATAAGTTAGAACCCTGGTTCAATATTAAAAATGTATATTTAAATACATTATCCGATTATAAAAATGTAAGTAAGTTCATGTAAGTATATGCTGTAAGAAGTTACTCAAATCTTATATTAAGATGGCACTGTTGGTAACCTTATCTCAAGATATAAGTAGACAAAAGAAAAAAGAATCACATTATCACATCTCATGAAAGAAGAACATAAAGGAATAAAAAAAGTAGTAATGGAACTGAATATAATAGACAGAGAAAACAATACACAGTCTAAGTCCATAGAGTTATATCAAATAAAGGTGTACCCATAGATTTTAGAAATTCAGAGAACATATTTTAAAATGCAAGTATTGTAGGCGCATTACGAATACTATTCGGCAGTTTATTCCAAAGCCACCCCTCTCTAATTAAAAAAGATTTTTGCATTAAACAAGTTCTGTGAGCAGGTATTATCAGGGTACGTCCTCTATCGCGTAGCCCAGGCTGACCTGGATGATTCATATTATCCCGCAAAAACAATTCCAATAAATATACAGGCTTTTCATTTTTAAAGATCATGTACAGCAAATTACCCATAAAATATTGTCTCCTCTTGGCAACCGTCATAGAACCAGCTCTTTCCCTATACTCAGAAATATTATGGAATTTGGACAGGTTACAGATAAAACGAATGCAGGCATTGAGAGCACGTTCAAGTTTGCAATTAAGGTCATCAGAGATTCCATCATATACAACACACCCATCATCAAAAGGAGGGAGAATCAAGGCTTTTACCAGGCGGATTCGCGTAGCTGTAGGCAAAGAGTCCCTACTCCGACTTAGTTGATGTAAAGTTCTGAAGGTTTTGCGTGATATTAGTTCAACAAGCTCTTTCCAAGTAAGAGTCCTGTTAAATATCAAACCAAGTTCATTAACAGAATCAGAAAAATCAATAACAAGACCATTCAAGTACAAAGGTGGGAGGGAATCCAGGATTATAGATGGATTATGAGTGGAGGATCCAACTAGCAAAGCATGTGTTTTTTGTGGATTGAGTTTCAAACAATTAGATACTACCCAGTTATTGACGTTATTAATATCTTCCTGAACCATTTGAATTAGGTCCCTGAGAGTATTAAGAGGCCCAGAGAGATATATTTTGCTATCATCAGCATAAAGGTGATATTTACAGTATCCGTAAACAGCTGAAAAGTCGCATGTGAAAACATTCAACATTTTGGCGCCAATTAATGGCACTATTAGAGATATTGAGGTTTCTAAAGTTTTTGAATTAAAAGTTCATGCTTTATACAACAATCGTTACTTCATTTTTATCTATTGCAGCTTTCAAATCAGCACTAAATTTAAGGGAAGCAGTGATGGTACTGTGCTCCCTCCGGAATCCAGACTGGAAAGGATCAAGCAGATTATGTTTATCAAAATATTCAGTTAGCTGGTTATCCACTAATTTCTCAAGAGGCTTGGCTAATACAGTGAGGATAGATATAGGACGAAAATCTGTTAGAGTTAAAGGAGAAGGGATCTTAGGAATAGGGCGAATCAGTGCTTGTTTGCAAATATTGGGGAAAATCCCAAGCTGTAGAGAAAAATTGTAGATATGAAGTAGAGCAGGAAGTATCACACGCAGAGAAAGTTTAACCATCTTAATCGAGATACCATCAATACCGATAGCCCCTGAGGTTATCTTGGCAATTACTGGAAGCAGAGAGTCTGCCCAAATATAAGAGAAGTAAAAGTTAGAATAATTAAAGGGAGGCAATTCATTGGATACGAGAGTAGTATCAATTGGTAAAGGCTCAATCAAGAAGCGTTTCATAAAGTCACTCACCAGGTAGTTCTGATCAAAGGTTTGACTCTGAGTGGGAAGAATTCCAAGCCGCCGAAGGACCTTCCAGATATTTTCATCCCTATTCTTGTTAGCAATTGCATTATGGTTATATTTATTCTTAGAGTCCCCTATTTTAGTTTGAACCAGATTCCTAAGGACACGGAATTCCTTCCATCAAGCCTGGTCATTAGTCCTCCTAGCTTAAGAATACTTTCTGTCTCTTTCCCTTCTGAGACTTTTAATATCTTCCGATATCCACGGACAAGTTTTTTTCCTCGCTAGAAAATCATGTACTGGGGCCACTACATCAAATGGCGAAATTAATATATTATTGAGTCTTTCTACTTTTGAATTTAAATTTCTATCAGAAAATACAGTTCTCCAATCAGCTTCAGAGAGCAGAGTGAACAAACTATCCTCATCAACTTTACTTACGTTTCTGAATTTTTTTTAATGCGGGGCGAGATTTATACGTGAGTTAAAATTGTAATATATTTGAATAAGATCATGGTTGGACAAGAAGGGAACTGGGTGTTGAGAATAATTTTGTACTTTAGTTAAATCATCCACAGCCATAATTTTGTATTAAAATCCCCTGTAATTATAACATTATTATAATTAAGTGTGTAATCAAAAAGCGCCGTCTCAAATTCGTTACCAAAACCACCATTGGGTGGTTCATACACAACCCCAAAAAGTAGACGTTCACGAGATTGAAAGATGTCAATAAAAAAAAATTCAGCAGCCGGTACAGTAGTGTCAGTACTGACATGTAAGATCTTACCCTTTAAATCATTATGGACATATACGCAGACCCCACCATCTCTGCGCGACTCCCTATCTTTTCTGAAAAGAGAGTAATTATTAAGGCTAATAATTGACGAATCAAATTGAGGCTTGGGCCAAGTTTCAGATACAGCAATAATATGGAAGGATCTCTGACCAAAATAATCAGCAAACTCATCAAAATGAGCAGGGAGGGATTGAGCATTGACGTGACATATATTAAGAGACGCCATTAAGTCTTACAAGAAGGAGACAATACCATATACAGGGCAACTCACGAAAAACAGCCCTGCAATAAAAGGTGATTAGCATAAAAATCTCCCAGTTCCGTAGAGCAGACTACTTGTTAGAAACAATAATATTTAGAATGCAGGTGTGAAATGGGTTATGTAAAATTGCACGAAAATATAATATAACAGCAATAAGGATGAGAAAGGAAAATGTGTTACCAATAGCAGTTTGGCATATGAGTAGAAATTTCTCAAGTGAGCCTACGATTTTTGATGTTGGAAGAAAAATTAAAACTAAGTATTGGAAAATAATCTACTCATTAGTATAAGAGCACTTTATAAAATTTTTTGAGAAAAATTCATTTGTTTATTTACAATGTCCGATTAAACATTTCTGCATCGTTTGATTAACAAATTATTATTTCGTAAACTATTCATGGAAAATTAATGAAAATTTCAGGGAATGGTGAAAAATAAATGGATTTAACAATAAAATTCTTAAAAACGTGCTATTTGTTATTGTTGCTAATTTATATCATTTTTTAATAAACAAATGACGATTTAACCCTGTTCTACACACGATATTTGCAATTTTTTTTAAGTAGTGGGAAGCCTGAACGCTTAAGATCCAGAAACCGTTTCAACTTTTTTGTGCTCGCTCTTTGGGTTAATGATAAATAATATTGTTTAGCGCCGCGAGCCGCATGCCGCGGTGACCGCACGAGAGGCGCCGTTCACAGGCTTGTGCTTGCCGGTTCTTATAAAACGCGATTTTTTTGCGAAGTCGCAAGCTTCGTATTTTAGCCAAGAGAATAATGAAATCAAAGAAGGGGAACTTGTGATAAGCATAAATTTTGCAGAAAATTGCACGCTTCATGTGCAAAATGCAATCCAGGGCCATCATTGGGCAAATAATCAAGCCGCTCTCCATCCGTACGTAATATATTACTGCCAAAATGGAAAACAAAAGCACGACAGTTTCGTCATTATTTCAGACAAGTTGACTCACGATACGAGCGCAGTTCATTTACTCAATTCGAGAGTTATTGTGTAATTAAAAAAACCCGTATGGAAAAATTTCGTGCCGCTGTACCGTTTCTGTCTAGTCCGCCTTGACTCGACACTGGCGCGCCACAAGCTGACTGTCCAGTGGCTAGGCTGGGATGTAACGCTCGGATCGACTAGTTTCTAGACAGATCGGCTATTTTGATAAAAAATAATTAATAATTAAATTATATCATTCTTTTCTATGCCATAACAGTCCAATATATAAATTTTGCAGTCATTTAAAAATATTAAAAAAAGTTTTTGTACAGAAAAAAATGAAGAAATGAGTTTCCGTAAGTCTCTTGTATATAAGCCAGGTGTCGAACTTCTGATGTAATTTCCTATTATATTCTTGTAACTTTGTCGCGTCGCCTTAACACCTCTAAGCATCTCTAAGCACCTCTAAGCACCTCTAAGCACCTCTAAGCATTAAAAGTGCTTGATGTGTAAATAAATCATTTAAAAAAATAAATTTTGTATGATTTTACTTGCGATTAGGCTACGAAATAATGATTGTTTATTATTTCAAAGAATTAATACGTTAGGCTTAATTATCATTTGCGCAACAAATATATAACTAAAATAAATTTAAAAAATCATTTATAATAATATTTGATTTTCCGGAATATCATCAATATTAGGTATAGCATTATGCATATTAAAATTATTAATAATTCAATATAAATTTGTTATAACTTTACTATAACTTTACTATATATAATTCAATTGAAAGAAAATGTTTTTAAACATTCAAAAAAAAATTGTGCTTAAGAATACAGTTCTTGTATTAAGAGTTCGATCACCTTTAACAATTATTCTTTACTATCTTAAATATGTAATAGTGTAGAGTTAATTACTGCTTGAACATTAGTGCAATTGTGTTTTGTAATTTCCTAAATCTTTTATTCAAAAATGATTCTTTTCTGAATTCACCTCTGTAATTTTTGTTTGAGTCCAAACCGTGATTCTATCTAGGAACTAGCTAAAATCTGTATAATCTTTGTATATTCAAATTCGTAACGATTTCCTAGATAGCGCCAAGACTGGGACTAGACAGCAGAAAGCTTTGAATCAAACACGTAGCAAAACTTGTGGCGCACGCCTCTCGAGCGGGTATCGCGGCACGCGGCTCGCGGCGCTAAACAACATTATTTATCATTAACCCAAAGAGCGAGCACAAAAAAGTTGAAACGGTTTCTGGATCTTAAGCGTTCAGGCTTCCCACTATTTGAAAAAAATTTCAAATATCGTGTGTAGAACAGGGTTAAATCGCCATTTGTTTATTAAAAAATGATATACATTAGCAACAATAACAAATAGCACGTTTTTAAGAATTTTATTGTTAAATGCATTTATTTTTCACCATTCCCTGAAATTTTCATCAATTTTCCGTGAATAGTTTACGAAATAATAATTTGTTAATCAAACGATGCAGAAATGTTTAATCAGACATTGTAAATAAACAAATGCATTTTTCTCAAAAAAATCTATAACATGCTCTTATTCTAATGAGTAGATTATTTTCCAATACTTATTTTTAATTTTTCTTCCAACATCAAAAATCGTAGGCTCACTTGGGAAATTTCTACTCACATACAAAGTACTACCACAAGGTCTAAAGCAAAAAAGCTATTAAAAGAAAAAGGATATACGGTGACTGCAGTTGAACCGCCGTGGAAGTTTCGCTGAGGACACCATGGTTGCTATCTTAGCAAGTGGACATCCTGAATTGAGTAATCGATCACAGAAAGTAACTACTAGCAAGGACTAGCAAGGATATTGGACTGGGACGGGATCTCGAGTAGCATCCCTCAGCGTTCTATCCTTGTCTCTATCTTATTAAATCTCTATATTTCTGAACTTGGAGGTGAACTTGAATACTGTGATTGCCATAAATATGCAGATGATTTCAAATCATACATTTCAGGACCTATTTCCACTCTGGATCGATTGCTGAGTTGGGTGCAGGAAGATATTGATTGCGTGACACAGTGGGCTTCGGATAATGGATTAGCTCTCAACCGTAGTAAAACAAAGACAATCAGCAGATGGCCTTCAACAATACATTCTTCTGAGAAACTAGCCACCCTACCTCAAACATAGGCTAATGGACTTAAGATCCCCTTCGTCGGTCGTTTCAGATTCGGCCTAATTTTAAATGGAACATTGTCTTGAAAGGAGTTCATCTGTGAAATATATAGGAATTTCCAGAATCCTATAGCAACTAAATAGGAACAAAAATTTCCTTCCGATCTCGACTCCAATTCTTCTCGTAAAAAGCCCCATAGTTCCGATTTTGATTATGGTTGTTTAGTGTATGATAAGATTACTAATGACCTGAATTTGAAACTCGTGCGTTTCCTCAAGGCATGCATTAGATTTATTCACAATAGTTCTAAGAGTGAACACATAAAACAATACAGAGAAGAATCTGGAATTTTTAATGTAGCCAAGAGAAGAAAATTCGTTATGGTAACTTGATGTGTTCGGTAATGAAAAATGAATCTCTTTAGTACCTTTACAAAGTTTTCCACTCGATAGACAAAAAACTTCCTTCCCAGTCCAGATTTCATAAGAGAAAGAAACTACTAATAATCCCTTCCCACCGAACATGTGAACGTTTAACAAAGCTGATAAAAAAGGAAGTAATCTTTACGATCAATATGATGAATATGATCATGTCAAATAGGCGTATGAGTGTGAATGAGTTTCAGTAAAAATATTTAGGCTCAAGCAACTGCAGAACGGCAATGGATAAACAGTATTGACGATCGAAATTAACTACAAAACAACTCCAAACCAAACATTGAACTCAAATACTGTAAAATTACTATTGTGAATGACTTGAAAGACAATACAATATTGACTCCTAAAACAGGACACAAAAAGCATTTTTCTTCATGAACAAAAAAAAGGTAAAGAAATAATGAGATTTACACGAAGAAATGTAAACCTTAGTCCTTACTATAGTATAGAAAGAAACAAATTTACTCTGACTTTTTGTTAATGAACTGAATTACATAGTTTAAATTGGATTTATAATTCAAATAATCTAAAAAATAATCCGTGAGGCATAAAACTCATTTTTCAATGGCTTTTTGGATTGCTGATTCCAAACTGAACTAAACTGAACTAAATTGGATTGAGTGGTTTCAACATCTTCCAGTAAAAACTTGCATCTCAATTTGTAAAATATAAGCAACTGCCACGCCAATAATAATCTGCTTAGCTTTAGGTTTACGTGGACTAAAAAGAACATGACGAATTTCGTGTTTGGTAAAACTGGACGTTTTCACTTTACAAGGAACTCAAATTAACGAAATTAATGTCGTTCTGAGAAATGTCAAACTGAAAAAAGGCTTCTAGCGATATTCCTTCACGTAAAGAACACGGCTCTACATGAAAGGGTTGCTGGACTGCATCATAGATTGGACGGAACTATCCTAGGGGTGCTAAAGCCCCGGGCTACGGCACGACATCCTCGCCGCTCCTTCCCAGGCCCATGTCAGACGATCGGGCTTACATAAACTTTCTAAAACCACATTCGTAAGTGGCAATAACCTAGTATTTTATTTTAAGGGGTAATTGCTAGTTGTGTTTGCCTGTATCTCAGCTGTCAAACATTTTCTCCAACGATTATGACCTTTTGGCGTAACTCGGATGGACTCCTCTACGCACTAAGCACCCAATAATACAAAGCTGTACTTGTAATCATTTTAAACATTCCGGCTGTAAATTTCTTGGAATTCCTATAATTTGTATCAGGTGACTTTCCTCTTCTATGGTGAAGAGGCCTAACAACTCTCACGGTTAGCCGGTAATCCGACCGGATTAAGGGTCGAATCGAAAAATCGAAATTCGGTCCGACAAAATGCACACGTCTAATTTTGTCCTATTTTTTCTATGCGGTCTCTAAAGAGGATAGAGACTCTCGGTAAAGGTCGAGTTTTTCCAACAAAATTCTATTTTTCATAAAAAATTAAAAGATATAAATTGTCTTCGGCAGCATCGCTGTAGTAATCTGTTTTCCTATTTAGCGAAGCAGTGATCAGGTAAGGAAGTTATTTTTCTCGGGTTTTCCTTTGCGCGCTCCAAGCGAAAAAGGGAAAAACTACCACCCGTTGTCAGGCTCGAACACACTGTATACGAAAAGTAGGGGCCACTACCTAAATGAGTGGGTGGATTCCCAAAAGGTTGGATGGGTGCAGGTTGTTGGGGGTGCATAATATCATTAAATGCAGACTGTGAAATAAAACTGTAAACAATATAATGTCTTATAACCCATTCGCCCCCGAATTCATGCATGCAATATTCACGCCGACTCAGTGTAACTGTACAATTGTCGGCTACTTACTCTGAGCGTAGTACCTTGTTACATTAAATGACAATATACAAGCTCTCTGTATAAAAACGCAGATTATACAAACATACAATATATCTATAATATGTGCCGCTCAATTTCCTCCGAAAAATAACAGATTTGTTCGCATTGTACACAATTATGTGTACAATTATATACAATTTATGCTCAACGAAACAGTTGACTTTTCAACGTAAAAGAAT
>CAKNWT010284334.1:0-14630 GCA_932066315.1 Andricus coriarius | reverse complement strand
TTAGTGAGTTAGTAAGGTTTTTTAATAGGTTGTGCGATAAATCTTAAAATGTAATATAGTATATCTTGGGAAGCTCGTAGAACCTATGAGGATGTCAATTAGTACTTCTAAGGCTTCTGCGTATATTAGAATTATTAAACATAATCAATTTGCTTAAAGGAGACCCTACTTCTAGAATTTAAACTTCTGAACTATCGCACAACCTACTAAAGCAACTTGAGACAACACATATTTTCATGTCAAGGACAGTTGGAGTCTGGCTTGACGTTAAATCTCTTTTCACTAACATTCCACATGAACTTGCACTTGATGCTGTCAATATTAGCTGGAACGAAATTAAACTTCATACTAAATTACTCTTTGAATTTTTAATCAAGGTTTTAAAATTTTGTTTGGAAAATACTTATTGTGTGTTGCAAAATAAATACTAGAAACTGATTCATGGAGTCCCCATGGGATCGCCCATTTCAGGCGCAAAATCAAAGCTCGCTCGACAAGTTCAAATTTTTACCGATTGATTAATGAAATTGATAAAGTAAAATGAATTGCACTTTCAGTATTTTGTACCAAACTGTGCACATGTCCAGATGGCATTTGTACAACTGTACACGTCCACAGTTGAGCAAAAAGTCTTACTTCGGAAAATCGAAGAAATTTTGTAATCCTCAAAGTAGTTTATCCCAATGATTTTTTTATCAACTGAATGATCTTGAAGATGATGTTCGAACATCCCCAGAAGTCACCCCAATGGAGGCATGTGTCTTAGCTTTCGCGAGCTTAGATTTCGCTCTTTTGTACACCCGGAATGTCGTGAACCAAATACGTATCGGACCCAAAAAGTTAATGGGACTTTTTGAATTTACTTTTTTTCTTCTACAAGCCCCTACAAAGATAAGGATAACTCGAGGGACACCCAGTATAATATTTGTTATTTATGCTAAGCATCAGATTTACATATGAGGCGCTCAGAGGAAAAACATGATAAGTCCTATGTTTCAAAGAAAGGACTTATCACGTTTTTCCTCTGAGCGGCACATATATGAAGAGCAGTTTTTCTGCAATCTATCGCTTACACTATTGCGGGCTTGCCTGTCCGCAACCAGTATAAATGTACCCAAAGACGAATTATTTTTTTCTGTTTCTTCTTCCAGAGTTGAGCTTACAGTTTGATTGTTTCCCTAATGGTGACCCCATTCCTGGTATTCCTAGTCCCGGAACTTCTAATTGTCCTGATAGACACCATTCTCCTGAAAGATGTCATCCTGTTGCCGAGCCTTTTCTTCGTTCCAGGACTAGGTCTCCTCGTCCTGCAGAGCCTTCTCTTCGTATCAGGTCCAAGTCTCCTCCTGCAGAGCGACCCCTTCATTTCCGGCCCAGACATCCTTCTTTCAACATACTTGGTTTCGAATTAGAAGAACTCAGACGAATTCGGCTGATTCCCAACATCAATCCGCGCCGGCGATTCGAAATTCGAAAATACACTTTTCCTGCTAATATTCCAGTTCAGTTGAAAGGACAAGGACGTAATAACATCATGCCCATGCCAACCGAAGAACGAACGGTTTTAACAACATCTACTGGTGACGTCGTTGCAATATTCGAGACTAATAGTCGTTTTCGTGGAATATATAATCACTATAAAAAACGGGTGGGCATAAACATTAAAAGCGGCAAGGTTTTCGAATTGAGCCCAGAATTAGTCGATGAAACTCCATTAGGCTACCGTCGTCCAATCTCAAAGAATTTTGGAATAGTACATTTAAGTAACGTGTAAACCACAATTCTCCACACCATGAATGTATTTACATAAACGTGAAACTAAAATATAATAATGTTTCGGATCCGAAGCCGAATCAAAATGTTACAAGTAACTGGTAATTATATTAAAAGAGTCAGTGTATCATGGTTCTCAAGGCTTCAATATTTTGTGAATTCCCTAGTATATCTTTTTCATAAATATGTAAAAAGTAGCTCTTTAATCCCTTACGAAAATATTATAGAATAATAATTATTATAGAATTATAATAATTTACAGTCTCTTAAGTAAGAGCGTGTTTGGCATAACTAGCAGAAGGTAAAAGATATAAAAAGTAAAAGATAAGATAGCACTGATTACAGAAATTCTGTTGAAATTGCATTTTTTTTAGATAAATACGTAAAGCGCCAGGAGTGCCGCGCACTCGCATAGTGGGACAAGAAAGATTTCTGTGGACAAATTGATATTCAGAAGCGACTTCTTAACCGATTTCAACTTTTTTTTTAAATTGAACCGCAAGTGTATTTTACCGACTGTAAAACGCTGGTTATGCGATGAAAAAGGGTATTGTATCCTGCAAGATAACAACGATACTAAATACCGTAGCAAGGCTGCATATCCAGTGGAAGGGGCAATCTGGCGTTCTTACACTAGATTTGCCGCCGCAGTTGTCGGATGCAAACATAATCGAGAATTTTTTGACGCACGTCAAGAAGAAGCTTTGTAGAGGAAAATTTTTCACTTTGACGCAATTATTTCGATCAATTCACACTAACCTAGCAAGCGACTTGTTCATCTTCGGAAAGTCGTGGCCCCGGTACTTCTAGAGAAAAGGTTCTCAAAGTACTTTAAGCCGTTGATCCTGATGGTTCGGAACCCACCCTAATCTCTAGGTCCGCCTCTCACCACCTAGTAAGTGCGTGGAAAGTTTGTGAGGAATAAGGGAGACGTACGCGGAAAAGTCAAACACTCAGGGGTCACATTAGAAAGGTCCATTCCACTACTTAGCGTTCAAAGGTGTCTCTTGCTGAATATATTCTTTAGAATATTATCGCCTGGCGATTATATTTCTTTCTCTTTTCCCTGCTCCCTTCCCTTTAAAAAATTTGCAAGGTAAAGACCTCAACGAGTGTTGTCAATAAAGGACATAATTAAAATACAAAAATATAATTTTTCTCGTAATTTCTTGTTCTGTACTACCAGGAGGAAAATCAAAATGGGCTTTACCTAGTTGTCATTCTCAATTATTTGAAAGTACATTTTTTCACGTTTTGATGGAACATAAGATTAAACCTCATCATCATTTCTCTCATTAAGTGGGAGAAGACACAAAATGGGCTTCACCCAATCGTCATAATCATTTCTCAATAACAAAGTCAACTTTAATCACTTTTTGTTGGCGAAATAAAACTTTTTTCTGCTCATATTTTTAATAGTTATCGACAGGCCAAAGCCTAAAGTACATAAAACTGAAGAAGAAAAATGATTTTCGATAAAGGTGGGCTTTATTGAGTTATCTTTCTCAGCACCTAAATTATGTTCCTCAAACTTATCAAATTCTAAACTTCACCAGCATCAAAATTATTAATTATTTTTTCAATTTTATAGTCTTTACCTGCCCACTAATAAAAGTCCTTGACTAAAACGTTGCCAACGTTTGCTGATTGAAAGTGTCTGAGACTCTGCTAATCAGACGCTTACTTGTCCTCAATATATTATAAACTCTATGACCGAATTCAATTCTAATCAGAGAATCATTGGCTAATTAAATATTTTGTTTTTCAAAGCGATTAAAACGACACGTATCGTATTGATTTTCCGAAAAATTTTTTCCGACAAAGTTATGAGTATTTGAATGCTTAAAATTGAAAAGGCGGATTATCCAAAAATTCCTTTTTCGAAATCCGTTAGAAAATTTGAAAAATGTTTAGAAGTAACAAACTGGATGCCCATCAGCGCGTCGTGTCAATAGCCTGGATTGGCTATCAGAAATCTTTCGATTAAACCTCTAATAGACTTATCATCTGTCAGTTGGAAAGCTTGAAGGTTCATTCACACATAGTGAGATGCATAGAGAGATTGATTTCCCTTTGGAAAACTAGATTTACTATCTTATCCGGAGATTATCGTGTACCAACGAACAACGTCACCTTCCAGAGTGGCGTCGAAAGCGCGATACCATGAGCCCTCATCTCTTATGCGTTACATTTCTGCCTCTATCTCACGCACTACGCAATTCTCCTGGATACCTCTGCAGCGACACTAATCATCGCCAGCATAAGGTCAAAGTTCTTTAAGACTTTGAGACACGAACTATATACGTGATGGAATTCTCGGCTCCGACCGAATACAACATTACTGCCAAGGAAAATGATAAGCAGAAGAGGTATCAGAACCTTAAAAGGGCTTGTACATACTTCGCTAGATGGCAATGAAGTAAAGGTTAAAGTTTCAAGGGGATGCTCACAGGGAGGAACTAGCTCATCCACTCAGTGGGCGCTTGTCATTGATGAGCTAATCCGTGTTTTAAACTAATCATGTTTTTACGCTCAACACTATGTAGATGAACTGGTGATTCTGGTAGGAGGGAAGCATGAGGGCACCTTAGTGAAACTTATGCAGTTAGCGCTCAATGTAATCGAACAATGGTACAGAGACGTAATGCCAAAAAAAGCTAAGATGGCTTTTTAGGCCTGCAGATGCGAAATAGGGAAAACGCATAATGGCATATGTGTCAACAATCTGGTTGTCAAGGACTAAACTAATTTGTACTATTAAACAACTGGTAAGCCTTCAAAGGGGTCATCTGCTTGGCGATCACTATTGCTTTGAAAACAACACCAACAGTAGTTCATGAGATCATTCTGGCCAGCCCGCCGTTGCACGTTTTCGTGGGGAAGAATGCAGCAGCGGAAGTCTATAGACTCTTAGTAGGGGACAACCTTAGTCACGTTAAGGTGAAAGATTTATAAGATGCCAATAACATCTGGCTATGTGAGGATAATAATCTCGTTATGCGAACTGACGTTATGTTATGGAACTAATCCTTCAAGAAACCCTTCAAGGCGCATCATCGACTTTCTAAGTCGTGCGATGATGCTTTGTGGTTCAAGAATCAAGCATTTTGATCATGGACAACCAAGGATAACAAGATTAATACGCATTTTGACATGTATCTTTTAAGGAGACTCCTTTAGTGTACTGTGGTTCTGTTAAGCGCTGAACCCGTTGAGTAAAACACTAAATAGCATGTCTCATGAGTTTCGATTAAATGATAACGAAATACTTTAGTTCGGAACAGAAGCTGCAGCAAGTGATCCATGACAAAAAGTAGTGTTCCAATGATATCCACATCGAGTTCGGACTAAATAAATAAATGCAGAACAGTTAATTGAATCAGAGGGGAATTAGGGACCACAGAGCTAGAGAACGATTTCGAGAATGACATCGAGGCAATGATTGAGGGCGAATCATATAAATACCTGTGTATTCTAAAATCTATGTGTATTTAGCATACAATAGTTAAGAAAAGCCTAATGACTGCCTTGACTACAGCTTTGCTATCCCTGTCCTCACGCACTCCTTTAAGCTCATCGAATCGTCCAACACCGACCTTGAAAGGTTAAAGAGAATCGTCCGCGTAGAAATGACAAAGCAACGAATGCACCACAGTAATTCGGCGATTGAAAGGGTAGTTCTACCACGCCATAGAGGGGTAGGGGTGTTGTAGATGTCAAGAAACTGTGTGCTCCATTGGTTATACAGTTGCGAGACTATTTTAATAGCAAGCGCGATGTTGCGCTTTACAACATCATCTGTAAGGCGTATCTTGAATATACGCTCTTAAATATTAGGGCAGAACCAATAGAGGAATTAGAAACGCAATCGAGACAGAAAGCCATCCACGGCAAGCACCCCAAAATGTTAGATTACCATGAAGTGGAGGGTGAGGCATCCAATATTGGGCTGACATAGGGCGTCCTGTATCCAGAAACGAAAGGATTAAATTATCGCAAAGACGATTTACATCAAGACGTGGTTGGCCGGCGCCGATTACGTGAAGATAACAACAAATCCATCCAGCACATTATTGATGGTTGTCGAAGATTACATCTTACATTGGGATGTTAATATCCAGACGGATCATTACATCCGAGCCAATCGACCCGACATCGTGACACTGTTTGCCCACTTAATCGAAATTTGCGGGCAACCTACACAACCAAGATTCCGAAGTATAACGAGCTAAGGTGACTGTTGTCACCTTCAACGCGCGCAGCCGACGTGTAAGGATAACAGCTGTAAAAGGCGAACTCCAAACTACACCATGCTGCTAATGTGTAGCTACAACTTCATCGCAAAAGATTTCAGACACTGAATTCAATTAACTCGGTGGCTCAGTTGGTTAGGCCCTCAGGCTTCACGTTAGAGGTCCGGGATTCGATCCCTGAGCCAATGCCTCTGGACATTTTTCTATATATTTTTACCGAGGTTCTGGTGGTTTGGATCCCACCTTAAGCTGCGGGTCCCCCGTCATGTTCTTGACTGCAACCCTGTCCGTGAATGATGGGGTAAAATCCAGGTTTTGCCCAATATGTCAAAGTAGGCACACTGCACTTATCAGATCATCATTCATCAGTATTTGACAAATACCCACTCCGGTATTTGTTTTCATTGTTGATATCCTTTCAAAAATTTGAAAATCAATCCATTTTCATTTGCTGAAATCTTTTATTTTTTCACGTACATAATCAGCAAAAGAAACATGTACATTATTTCACAATTGTAGAAATAATGCAGATTTCTTCGAATTTACAAATCGAGTAGAAAAAGCAGGAGAAACGTTTTATATTACCAAAATTTCAAAACATCTACGATGCGGCGCTTCAATTAACGACCCAAAGTAAAATAGTTATTATAAATTTCCATTTAATTACTTTGCAACCCAAAAAGAACTAATTTTGACCAAAATACTTTGAAGATTTTAACTACAATTAAACCTATCTGTTACTGCTGGGCAACCATGAGACTATTTGCTTCTTTTTTAGTCAAATAAATATTAAATGAAGAATAATTGATATATTATATTGTCAATCAAATTTTTATTTCATCTTGCAGCCGTTCATTCAATTTATGGACACAGATTATTTACCCGAAGCCTTTCGTATGATTATTATTTTATTTATATATTATTGCACTGCTCTGTAAAACAAGAATTTTCGTAAAATATAAAAGAATATATAATGCAAAAAGTGTTGAATATTTCAAAAGAGTTGCAAAACATTATAAATAATAATTCTATTGACCTATCACAGTGAAAAAAAGAATCATATTTGTTGCAGAGCATTTTGCTCCAACGATCATTTGACTCTCGAGATCATAATGATCTGTTCATTCGGATTATTCTGATCTGCTTGCAGTGGCATTTGTCAGACTGAACAAAATGGCCGCCAATTTTTTGTGTCGATGTCGTAACAACATAACATAAAAGTTAATATTTTAACTTTTCAAATACACTGCACGATCAGAAACCATAAAAAGCTCACATATGAGCGCAAGTACTCCAAGAACAGCGGCCATCTTGGTTTGATACATGATCCCGCATCAGATCATTGTGATCTCAAAAGCGGATCATTTATTGCGGCCGATCAAAATGCTCTCGGTTTCGGTTTCATTTGCGTTTCATATCAAAATAATATTAATTTCGGTATCATTTTGAAATTTTTTTTTACTCTGTCCGATTTTCTTTTTTATGTATCAAAAAATTATATTTTACTAATTTTAATAGAAATCTACACCCAGAATTAAATATTTATCATTATTTACTTACGCAAACACTTGTCTCGGGATATACATGGAATAGGTGTTTTATTGTATCCACATACAAATAGTGGACCGACCCCAAATACAATCACACATTTATCTGTAAATCAAATTAATAATCTTCATTATCTGTTATTCATCGACCCACATTTTAAGCACATAAAAAACACAGGGTAAAAAGTGATTTAGATAAAAATGTTGGGGGCAATCTCGGGATGAAAAAAAATGAAAATCGGTAAAGGTAAAAGGAAAGGTCAAATTTTATTATTTTAGTGTCTACACGTACTGAACAAAATATCTATCTTTTTAGGGATACTTTTTACTTGAAAATGTTCAATTTCAAATATTTTTGAAAAGTTCAAAATTAAAATTAATAAATCAGTTTGCTTTCAAACTGGAAATGAAATCATGTCTCACACTTTAAATATAAAACCCTACAATTTTCAATGTTAACGTCTACAATTATTCCACGCATCGTGCTTTCTAAATCGGAGTTAGAGAAATTTCACTCATTGATACTAAAATCCTACTAATTCAATTATACAAAATTAAAATAATTACGAATTCAAGTAGTCTAAATATTTAGTTGCTCGATGATGAAAAACTATGAATAGCTTAGTAAAAAATATATTAAAGTATTTAGGACTGTATCTATCAATAAAAATAAGAGAGTCTTTATGTCATTTTGGACCTTTTAGACTAGATGGGAATTTTCTTTATCAAAAAGCATTCTAAAATTTTCTCCGAAAAACGTGCTTGTGTAACATTTTCAACTTTATTGAAAAAATAATAAGACAATGTTGAGTCGTTTACTTTACTTCCACAATTTTATATCAAGAGCAACCGATAAGAAAGTTTCACTAACTGATAAGTAAACACAATCCGTAGAAAATTAGTCTATATGTGGGAAATCCGAAAATAATACTATTTAATTAGTCAAACAGTCAACTGCTAGTTCAATTAGTCAAATTTTTATTATTTCAGATCTTAAGAGTGTGTATGCCTGTATCAAAATTGTTTTTTACTTTAAATATACACCGAGAAATTGAGCGGTTGGGTGCAATAACGTGTATTTGCATTTTTATAAATCTCTTATTTCAATTTTTGTTGTGAAAATTATTCATCTCTAAGAATTTCGTTAACTTAAATAAATTTAAAAGACAATTTTCGTCTAAGGCATTATACAATACTTGGACAAAACCAGAATCCAAAATAAATCTATATTGCAACCGCCGGCTTTTCGGTTGTGTTAAACAATAATCTTAATTATTATGCAGAATTAATTAATTAAATCAAATAAGAGTAGAATAAATTTGGGTGCGTCCCATTCGGAGAAAGAATAAGGTTCTATTTGAATAAAAATGTTCTTTTCATTTCTTTCACCTGCTCTACGCTGTATTGTACATTCAGGTCCCTAACTTTCTAGCTAAAAGCTCTTTTAATTATAAAAAGTCGAATATTTTGACCGATTATTAATAGTCGCATATAAATAATTTCTGCAAAAAAATAGTGTTCGAATATTTTTACAAAAATTACATATGATCTAAAAATCTATGATTGAAGCTGCACGACGGGCAGTCTGAATGTATTTAATTATTAATAAACAAAATCTTACCATTATTAAAAGACAATGTGATTTAAATGGATTTCTACAATATTCGCTACACAAGACTAAACAGTTAAGTGGGAACTTAGAGATTCCTTACTTTACAAAGTGCTCGTATTCTCTCGTGCTCAGGTGAATCTACTACCTGTTATTCTCTTATAGTAGGTCTCACTCGAGAATCGATTTGTAGAGTAGGGAGTATTCGCACGAGGGTTTATCCATCAACCCAAATTAATATGTCAAAACACTATAACGATTTGATGCTAAGTATTTAAAAATACAAAAGATAATCCGGTAATTATCACAATTGCATCGACACAATGTCACGGAATTTATGACCTGTCGCTCAGGTGCTGCCGCCTAAATCCGATGATAGTGCTGTGAGGGCACATTCGCAGCTAATAGCCTGGGCTGAGGAATGCTCGAGCCTCAGGTAGCGCTCTTTGTTCTCGAGAGAGAACGGAATAGAGAGCGAGTGGCTTTACAGAAATTATACTCTTTGACTTTCAAGTCTCTCTAAGAAAAAGATATTTTCTTCAAGCCTAAAATTCGTATTTAAAGATTTGAATAACCAGTTCGAGGGGCATGGCCCCTCGTTTGAGTATAAATCAGTTTAAATACGATTTTTAGATGGCTTTGAGAATTATATTTAATTCTTGTGACCTAGAGCTCTGGTATAACGCGAGAGAAATCACACCGAAAATTCGTAGGATCAGACCGAAAGAGTCGAGATCGCTTATATTCTCCCAGAACTGAATGTTCTTTCTAGACAGACTCAGCAATTCGATTGCTTTTTACTCTCGTGGGGATCCTTTCACTTCTGGAAGTGGATGAAATATGTGGCAAGGTAGAGAGGATACGATTCTCATACCTTCCCACAAGGGTTTCACGTTGAGATCTCGGCTATTTGGGCACAAGATTTCAAAGTGGTGTTTTGCTGCCAGGGAGCTCTTTTTATAGAAACTGCTCCACATTTCCCTCTCTCTCCCTTACGCAACCTCTCCCGAGTGGGTGTTTTAGCGTTTGCGCGCTGAGATTTCTCCTACGAGATGCTAAATTTTGTGAGCATCTCACAGGATATATTTCTGTTGCCTATGCTCAGGCTGCCCCTGTAATTCGCAGGTTACAATAAATGGCACATCATCATTGGATGCAGGAAATTTTCTAATACTTTTTATGCAAGATTTCTCACCGGATGGTTGCTGCACTCTCTGAAAATGAAGCAGTGAAATATCATTGGTTGAAAAAGCTACAAGTATGCCACTGTCAACCAGTGAGACTTCACCACTTCAGTCAGTAAAATTTCGTGACTGGTTTATTCAGTGAGGTTCACTGGTTATTCAGTACCAGTAGTCATCTGATCGTACGCGTTGTCGCCCCTCTATTGCGTTACTTAGGTATGACAATTGTCATTAGTCACTTTTGTGCTAACCTTTGCAAAATTATCTGGTTAAAGTCGCACTTTACTTTCATAACAATAAATTAGGGCTGGGCTGCAATATAATAGCATATGATATATTGCGCCTAACTGTGGGAAGGCCTGACATTTCATTTTACGTGCCTCAAATATCGCAATATTGTTATTTTTATTGACGATTTATATTCTTGTAAAGTGGAAGATAATACAAAAGTTACACTTTGTAAGTTAAAGATGCCTTTGAAGCCCTGTGAATCCTAATACATTTCTGCGCAGCATTATGTCCTATATAAGTCAATTGCACAGCCTCAAGTGACAATAGTACATTGTCCATAAAGATGTAATACCCGTGGTGCACACAATACTTTAAGCCGCAGATTTCTATTATGATCACGTTCAGAAAAACCGCGAAAAAAAACGCATTAATATTTTTCCACATTTAATGCTGAATTGAAAGAGAGAGTGGCGCAGATGCTATACGTTATTTAAGCAAAGCAGAATATAAAAAAGCTAGAATTGTATTCACACACACATTTTTTCAACACAAAAAATTTGTATCAGAAGCCGAAAACGTTTTTAAAATAAAATAATATCTTCAGACAATTCGAATAATAATATTTATGTGTTCTAATAGAAAAACTGCTAGGCATGTCAAATATTGGAATTAATACACACAATGATTTCATAATTAACGCACAGATTTCTGGACGAATGCCCGTTCTAAGAAGGTTGAGCTATTCGTCCGAAACTCCTGATGCCTAGATACAACCATTATGTGTTGAAAAAATAGTAAAACGGGGAAATAATTTTTAGAATCTATTTTATCATATTGCTGTGAAATTATTATATTTAGGCTAATTTTTCAAAACATTAAATGTTATGAATTAAATAATATATTATTGGACTCACTCAGAGTATCACTTTTCTGTAGTTTTTTCGGGTAGACGGGATGCGGAGCTGAACACATACAACTGTGTACAACGTAACACAGAAACAAAAAATTAAAAAGCTCATGTCTGTTAAAGTCCGAAGATTTTCCAATAAAAATATTTTCGAGCGTAGCAACTGAATAACTGAATATTTTTCTTGTGTTCTGGCTTCATATACTACAATCATCAGATACAAAATTGCATTATCCAGGTCATATGAAAAATATTTACAATAAAAGTGCTGTGTAGGTTCCACTGAAACGTCTTTTATTATCAAGAACGTTAAATGGGAAAGCAAAAAAAATACTTATAAAATGTATTTACTTCTTTTTGCTTCGTCCAAGAACAAATTTTTTTATTGTCGGCGATTTCTAATTTTCAAAAAGAAGGATGATTAAGTGCATTTCAGCAAAAACACATCAAACACATCAGCGATTTGGTTAAATATTTTCACCTTTTGTAGCACTTTACAATATTTACAAAATCGGTTTTTAATAGTAAAACTTTTTTTACTAATATAATTCGAAGTTGATATAAGAATAAAAAGGACTCCTTCATTCGAAACGATTTGACTGACCTAATTGTATTTTTGTATTTATATGGTGAGTGGTGGATCCGGTTAGAACATCCCCTAATATTTTATTTCAAATTATTTTCATTGTTAATTTAAATAATTGAAAGAAGTCAATACTGCAAAGTGGTCATCAAATGAGCGCCGTACAATTATAAATGAAGCTAAATTGAAAATACCCAAAATCATATTCACAGTTAGTCATATAATTAAGGTCGAGTATTGTCTTCAGCAAAAATATGCTGGATGTTAATCTTCTCTTCCGACGTATTTTGGAAGATATTAATAACACAAATTGTTCATTATGAACAATTGTTTGATCGATTTAAAATTGCTTAAAAAACACTCAATGAGCATTTTCAGGGCATTTTCCGAACGCAATACAAAGTTCTTGGGGGGCAAAATTTAAAAATTATGGGTTAGAGTCGATTCTCCGAATATATTTTGAGAATTCAATGGAATTCTATTCACGAAAAGTTAATAAAAAGTAGTTTCATTCCCCATTTTTCACCAAAAGTGGGCTTTTTCCATTTTGAACCAGGCTTGTCCCATTCTTCTGCTGAGAATAGCAGCAGCGAGATTAAAGATAGATAAAGGTTTGCAATTTGAATTTCAACTTTTCCCCTTCTCATTGCTTGATTTCAACTAGCATTACAGAAGCTAGATAAAAAGCTTAGAAATTTTGATCAACGCTTATCCCACTCTTTTCCTTAGAATTGCACCAGTGAGGTACAGCTGTGTATACATTTCCTCTAAAATTGTAATCTATAACCTTGACTTTTAAAGTCACAGAAGAAGTTGCAAGGCTTACAATTTGAAAAAGTAAAGAGTATTAAATGGAGTGGAAACTCCCTCAATAATAAGACATTACAGTTTCCAACGCTAACTACAACCATACCCTTTTCTTGCTAATGTTGGTTCTTCGCAGAAGAGTGTTAGTAAGGCTTAAGTTAATAAAACTTTGGTCACTAATAAGAATGTGTAACAGTGATTCTCGCGAAAGAATGATTGTGGGAGCTTTTTGTTGACATTTGGATAAGAAATTTTTCGCTGACAATTTATAATCTGCAATTGATAAGAAACGACCCGAATAATGTAGGTGACAAGCAAAAAAGTAATTTTTGCAGAATAGTGTTATTAAGATTATGTAAAGTGATATTGGGTAAGATCGGCCTCGTGATTTGGTTTTTGGGGCCGGTCTCAGGCTCACGGGATTTACAAAATTTTGCACATGTCAAAACTCTGTCTCCCATTTGTTTTTTAGTATTAGAAAATTTCTGGCTGAAGTCGAAAAAATGTGTATTATCTAGCAATCAAACTTTAGGCTACAAAATATTATTATTATTTAACCATGAAATATTGATGTAAACCAATTTCAATGCATTTCTGAAACTTACCTTTACAGTGATGCGTAGAATTTGATGTTCTGAACCATGTATGAGTTTTGGTTCGAAAAAGCGCTTAAAACTAGGTTCATTTTTGGGAAATGATTAAAAGAGAGGATTAATCATGTTTTTGTCATAGCGGAACTCCCTATTGTTGTTGTGCTTAAGCCGGGGAGATTACGATATCCGTGGCGACAAAGTTTTAATGTGGATTCCTATAGGATTTTTGGCGAGAAACACGAATCAGAAATTTTCAAATCGATATCTCGAATAGGTTTCGAGATAACGATTTTTTTTATGTAAAAATTACCGACTTTTTTTTTTGATTAACATAATTTATGAATATCGATTTCGATGGGATTTTTTGCGAGAAACACAGGTCTGAAATTTTTAAATGATATCTGGAATAGTTTTCGAGATATCGATTTTTTTCTGTTTAATTGAATAATCGAATAATAGACGTCTTACCCCTATCCCTTTACAATTTCTAGTGGGGGACGGGAAGGCACCCCTGTGGCTGGCAACAGAAATAATGTGAGGTCACACCCCTACCCCTTTTCCAACGCCTCGTGGGGGCGGGAAGGCACCCCTGTGAGTGATCAAAGAAATAATGTAAGGTCACGCCCCTACCCCTTTTCCAGCGCCTCGTGGGGGTGGGAAGGCACCCCTGTGACCTATAGCAGTAATATTTTACACAAATTGTTAATGCGGCATTCGATAAGATTGTTTGCGAAAAAAAAGAATGTGAAACTTGAAAATAGTTATCTCGATTATTTTTTATTTTACATTGAAATAATTTATATTTTTTGCTGAATTTACCTCACTAGTACCTGAAATCTTTCAAAATTATCATTAGCATTAAATTCCGAATCAATTTCTTCTTCATCATCTTCATCGTTGGCGTTTTCTATATCTTCGTCAATGGTCGTAAGCCGCGGAAGTTTTGCTGGTACATGTTCTTCTAAATCTTCGGATTCGACAATTGGTGGATCAATTTCTTCTAATTCCAATCCTTGGCGTCTTTTACAGTCAACTATCCCAGGATAGACTTTTTTTTATGTCTTCCAGAAATTGCTGGATTTGGGAATCTAAATCGTTCTTGTAACTCTTCTCAAGAACATTTCGTCGGTAGTAAAATAGAGC
>CAKNWT010284321.1:0-14302 GCA_932066315.1 Andricus coriarius | reverse complement strand
TCCACATTCAATTGGAAAATTAATTCAGGAATCGTGCAATTAGTGAAAATAGTAAAAATACCCTTACATTTTCCTGAAATGTGTGCTCTCTACCTTCAAAATTGCACCTGCATTTTGTAAGAATAAATGCAACGAGGTTATTTTTTTTTATAAGAAAAAAAAGCGTTTTCCTGCTTTCAGCCGTTTTTGACCAATTTAATTCAGAAAAGAATCTGAGTACTGCTGTGGTTACAACAGATGTTAGGGATTAAAATTCTACGCTTGCTTTGCCTTCAAAATTTTGTTTCAAAATTACAGCACCTAACGAATCACACAAGAAGAAAGAGTGGCAATTAAACCCCTCTTGAAAAACAGATATATACTCGAATCTCGAGGCGAGGTGTCAGTTATAAAAGGCACGAGCTTATACATGGGAAATCAAGAATTATCAGAGAAGGGAATAGAAGACATTCTGAGAGGGGACAGATGCCGAGGTCAGCCAGAACCAAGTAGTAGTCAAAGCTAAAATAACTAAATGATGGATTGCATTCAGCACACACCCCGAAAAAGCAGATTTCTACATACACACATATAGATATCGCTGCTACAAGATGTAAACAGACAAGGACTGCCAATAGAGATTCTGCCGATGACGATCCCCGAATAATGTTGCTCTTTTGGGATATCTTTGGATTCAAGAACGCAACGGACATCCTGGAGTACGTAACAATCTATGATATTTTATGTCATCGCGTATAACAAAAGGGGCTCGTACAATCGTAGCCTGATCGAGTGTTCTCCAGAGATTCTGATGGTTGAAATAACTGCTTTAAATATTCAGTTCTTACTAGCTGTCATTTATTCGAATCCGTAGTCAGAGATTGATAAATTTCTAGAAAAATTGAGTGAACTAATTGATCGAGTTAGTGACAGATTTCCCCAGCTTCAAGTTTTCATAGGTAGCGATCTGACGCAAACACAGGAAATATAAGTTGTCAAAATGACAGCAGTTTCTCCCATAACATGGCAAGAATAAAAAAAACCACTCGATAAAAAAGTTAAGTCCAGGAGAACAATTCACTTACCATGGTGCGAATAGACCAAGTGTCATTGATTATGCAATCTGCAACAGTTTTCATACCGACTTAGTTTTTATCTTGAGGGTACTGAACCTCACAACGAGGTCTGATCACCTGCTTCTGAACTTGAAGTGAAATATAATAGCAGAGGCAGCATTAATAAAAAAGAGAAACCCGGGTGTTTTTAATCTATGCCATGGGAGCAGGGGGCCAAAGATACATTTGTTCATATGTATAATGAGTCACAATCATCCGACAGAGTACCATAATGGATCCACAAATGATAGAAACACTAGTTCAACCTTAGTTTGACTAGTTTTAGTTATAAAAATCGCAACGGCTAAAAGTTCCGCTCAAGATCGCGCCTCAAACCCCACTGTCCATTTTTGTCTTTTCTCGCCCCTGCGAGGGTGAAATCCAAAATCGCTTGATTTTCCGGCGTTACCAAATATATACCAACATGTAGAACTTAAAAGCTAGGGAGTGCCAAGACTTGGCAACGTCGCACAAGGAATAGTCGGATGAGACCATTTCCCACATTGGCACCGCTTGGGCCGTTTTCTGAAGACTGCTGCGTTTACAATTTACGATCGCCTTTATCTCCGGATGGCTAAACGTGCCATTGCACAAATTAAGGGGCTTTACAATATTCTGAGTTCAGAAACGAACATAGTTAGACATAGAAAGTTGGAGAAATAGATAATAATTAAGATAAAATATTATAGACAAATATTTGGTACACCTATGGGTTCTCCCATTTCTCCAATCCTAGCCGATTTAGTTATGCAAGATTTAGAATCAAATGTTATTAAAAATTTCGATTTTTCTTTACACACATATTTTCGATATGTAGATGATACTTTTATTATTTTACCGAAAGATGAACTATTTTATGTGACAAATCAATTATACTCTTATCATCCACGACTTAAATTTACACACGAAATTGAAAGCAATAATTCTATTCCTTTTTTTAATGTTATGGTTATAAGAACTGAATCAGGTGATATTATTACAGATTGGTATCGTAAAGATACTTATTTTGGTAGATACTTAAATTTTTCCTCTAACCATCCAATACAACATAAAGTTTCTATAGTTAAAAATCTTATCGATACATCTCTTAAATTATCCCATGAATCATTTCATAAGTCAAATATTGAATTTATAAAAAAAACTCTTTATTTAAATAATTATCCAATAGAATTTATTCAAACACATATTAATAATAAAATTAAAACAATTAAAGATCCTTTATCTAACCAAAATAATATAAATATAGCTAGGAATTTAATTTTTAAACCAACAATGTCCATTTTTTATCATGGAAAGTTATATTTTGAAATTAAAAGAATTTTAAATGATTTTAATATTACAACAAATTTTAGAATTGATTCAAAACTTGGTAAATTTATAAAATTAGGTAAAGATGTATTAGATGATGGGCAACTTGCTGATGTAGTATATAAAATTCAATGGTTGAATTGTGACAAATGTTATATTGGTCAAACTGGCAGATTACTTTCTACTAGGATTAAAGAACATCATGATAATTTTAGACAAAATCCATGAAACCATAAAGTCATTGCTAAACACCAAGTTGAAACTGGACATTTAATTGATTGGGAAAATGTTACAGTTTTACATCATGAACCTAATGAATTTAAAAGATTAATAGCAGAAATGTTTTTTATTAAGAAAAATGGTAATAATTGTTTAAATATAATTTCAGATCTCAATAATTATAGTACAATTTATAATGTAATCTTGGATTCTTTAATTTGAAAAATTAATAAAATTTGAATTTTTGTTGTAACTAATTAAATAAAAAGAACGAAAAATTCATATTTCAAATTTAAATTTTAAATTTGTAACCAATTTAACTAAGTTGTTTTTGTATTCTTATCTAACTTTTAATTTTCATAAAATAAAAACAAAAAAATTTATCCAAATTTGTCTTCTTTTTCAAATTTATAATAATAGATAACTTATATTAACATCTGATCTTTGAAATTATTGATTCTTTTCAAATTGATGAATTTTTCACTTAATTCTTTATATGATTGTTAATTAAGTTTTTACTCCATTCAATCAATTATCAGTATGTAATATTTACAATTTTGAATGATTGTTAATAATTTTTCATTTTCTTTTTGTTTAATTTTTAGTTATTAGAATTTTATAGAAATTTGGTACCTTTTACATTAATTGATGATACGGCATTGTTGTTTCTGTCTTCGTCAAAGTCTCTCCTTCTCCTTTTCTCGTTGGAAAAAATGGAGCAAAACGAAAGTTTTGTTTCCCATTTATTTCACAAAGTTTTTTATAAAAATGTAGTCGTTAAATAAAACTTCACATATTATTACAAAAAATTTAACATCAATTTCTGGTTTAAAATGAAAACAAAAACTTTAACTCAAGTGGAAGAAAGGTAAATATGTTAATTCTATTTCTTAACCTCACTTTCTTCAATTTGTATTACACTTATTTTATAATTAAAAGTTTCTTATGTCAATTTTTTTCAATTCTTTATAGAACAATGTGAAGAGGAGAATCATGAAATTTATGAGCATGGACTTCTAGTTTTATTATCCTGATGAGGGAAACTATGGTTTTCGAAACGTTGAAATAAAGATTCTACAAACGAATTCTTTTTTTGTCTGAAGTATGTCAATTTTTTACCATCTTTAATATTATATTTATAAATTATATCACTGAGACAAATAACATCGCTTTTCAACATCCTTTCGAAAAACAAATTAAAATTTGTTAAGGATTCTCAACTAATTTCTGAGTGATTGGTAATGGACATATTTTAGAAACCGAACGTTTAATTGTCGAGTCTGCAACCTTGACCGAGACTACTTGATTTACGTTGTCTTTTCCTGGGTGAATTTTCTTGATGCAACCGAAACTCCATTTAAAATGCGGTACGTTGTCTTCACAAACAATAACCATTGTTTCTAGGTACATCCTGAGGGGCTGTTAAATAAACCCATTTGTTCCATTTCTGGTGTTGTCCGAGATATTCGTTCTGCCAACGCTGCCAAAAATGATGCAACATATACTAAAGATGCCCACAGCGAGTAAGCCGATTTTGAGGCGTGTGTCGCAAATCATGTTGTGGAATAGCCAGTAACAAGTCTCCAATTAGGAAATGACCAGTTGTGAAAGGAATTAAATCACTAGAATCGGTTGAGATGGGAGATATGGGTCAGGAATTTAGACATGCCTAAACCTTGCTTAATACTATGTATAATTTTTCATATATAAGACGAATGTCTCCTACCACTCTTCAGAGTGAGGATCATTGGGAGGAATCATGTGCCATGAAATCTTTTCGTTCGCTAGGAAATCAGTAACATTTGCTTGGAAGTCACGACTTTTTACAAGTTCACCTAATTCGCGTAGGTCATTGCGAGCCAGTGGCGTAACTGTGTAGTAGCGAAACCACGCATTGCTGCGAGGCCTCCTCCTTGGGGGGGGGGGGGCTCCGAAGTACCCCTTACACTGATGTATCACACAAATTAGGGGCCCCGCAAATGTAACATACTCGTCGAATCTAAATCTATGCGACATGCACATATGTGCATTGGCTCCTACATTGATAACCTTTTTTTTTTGTTTTACAAGCCAGCAAGGAATTACACCCTGTCTATCAATAATTGATATATGAAGCACTGTTTCTTTTTTTCAAAGGGGCCGCTTACAATTTTATGCGGGGAGGCCTCCATTTTCTAGTTACGCCACTGTTGCGAGCTCCTACAAAATTTGGACCGTTGTCAGACTGAATCTTTTGGCAGTTCCCTCGGCGAGAGACAAATCGACATAAACAATTTCAAATGCATTGCTCAAATCACGCGCTAATTCGATGTGGATCGCCTTTGTGAGAAGACATACAAAAATGCAAATGTATGCCTTAGTTAAATTTCGGCCACGCAGTTTGTCGATAAGATAATACGGCGCAGCATAATCGACTCCGCATGTCCTAAATGGACGTTGGGGCGTAACGCTCGCGGGTGCTAGATTTCCCATAATATACTCGGGAAACACTGTTTGAACTCTAAAACACCTAACACCATTTTTTATCACACTTCTGGCTCTATTCTCACACTATAAAATCCAAAATCGAGTTCTTAATGATAAACCTACTGTTTAAAATCTTGCGTGCAATAATTTACGATGTTCGTGTAGAATTAGAATTTTCGTAAGAGGATCGTTCGGAGCGAGGATTACAGGATGCCTTTGTTCAAATAGTATAAAAGCGTTGACTAAGTGCCCGTCCACTCTGAGCAGACCGAGCCGGTCAACGAATGAATTTAAAGGAACTAATGTGCTTTTAGTTGACATCTGGTTTGCTCTTACAAGATCCCTTAGTTCGCATGAATATTCTTGAGTCTGGACGAGCTTCAAGAGGCACGTCCATGACGTACTACAGTTAGGTGATTCATAACTTGAAGTGCTCCAGCTACTTGAAGATTTTGAGTGAAACACAGACAATACGCTGTGACTTGAGTACGCTTGGCCATCGAGGAGTTATTTATCGGCCACGTTTGTGTGGGCTGTACTAGCCACACCAGCCCTTACCCATAAGGTTTGTTTCCTCGAAGATCTTCAGGGTTGATTTCTCGGGAAATAAGATCGGCTGGATTGTCTTAGGACCCCACGTGGTCCCAGGTAGAATTTGTGAGTTCCTGAATCTCACTGGTCCGATTCGAAACGAATGTCAACCATCGATTGGGAGATGATTTTGTATAGCATATAGTTATCTTAGAATCAGAACAGAGATAGGTTCCTTCCACCTTTAATGCTAGGGAGACAGTCACTGTTTCAATTAATTGTGCAAGAAGCAATGCAGCCTGTAGTTCGAGTTGTGGTAGTGTAATCTTTTTGAGTAGTGCCACCTGCGATTTGGCACATAATAATCTTATTGTAGGCTGATCAGCTTTATGAGTTGACCTGATGTATACACATTACGCATGCTCCATATGCAGGCTCCGAAGCATCGTAAAATCCATGAAGTTGTATGTTGACTTGGTTTAGACAGACAACGAATCTAAAACTTGGTTTAATGCCCGTAGCTGATTACTGAAGACCATCCAGAGTGTATGCAGATCCTGATGAAGAACTTTATCACAATTGAGTTCTAGTTCCCACAATCGTTGTAAGATTATTTTAGCGCAGATAATAGCTGGGCCCACAAGGCCTGAAGGATCGAAGATTCTAGCGATTGTAGATAAAATAGTCCTCTTCGTATCCCTTTGTTGAGAACTCCTAATGACGCAGTAGTTAATTTCGTCCTTCTCGGGATTCCAAAGTAATCCTAGTGTTTTCGGATCATGTTCAGCTTGTATAGGTCGTTCTGTGTTTGAAAGAGTCGATTTCTTGTAGATACTGGGTTCTTTGGAAGCCCATTTTCGCAGGTCGAGTCCTGAAGTAGGGAGAATATTTGTGATATCCTCTTTCAAACGTTCCGCCTCTTTAATAGAGCTCGTTCCAGTGAGCAAATCGTCAAAATAAAAATCTCTTTTGATGACCTCACTTGCAAGAGGTTGCTCGGTCCTTCTCTCCTGCCCGATTTGTCACAAGACCCGTGTGGCTAATTATGGAGCCAAGGCAGTACCATGGGTAATTATTTTCATTTGGTAATGCTGAATTGGAAGAGACGGACCCTTTTTTCATAAAATTCTTTGAAAGTGATGTTGGTTCTCAGTGATTCTTACCTGACGATATATTTGTGCGATGTCAGCTGACAAGACGATCTGGTGCTGTCGAAAATGCAGTGTGATCGAGAACAAATCATTCTGCACCACGGTACCCACCTTCTGTACCTCGTTAAAAGAGACCCCAGTGGAGGTTTTCGCAGAACCGTCAAAAACCACCCGTCCTTCATCACTGCCTGGTGTGGTGAATAATGAATAATGTTACTATTATTTATTTCTTCGGTCGGAATTCCTTCCATGTGCCCTTGACCTTTATAATTTTGTGGAAAGTCAATGAATTTTTCTCGCGATTCTGGAAATTTTAATAATTTACGTTCCATGGACAAAAAACGTCTTTGCGCTATGTTTAAGGGTGATCATCTCGAACGTCGAGATCTGGATAATTCTTTTTAATTTTATAATCTTCAATAACGCAAAATCTTTTGAGTTCGTTTTGCAATTGTTGATTTGTGATTAAATTACACACCGGTCGCCTGCGACAATCCATCCGAGCTGCGTCTTCTGCAGAATGGGTTGATCACTACGTAGATGAATCTGACCTACACACAGGAGTTACCAGAAAATACATGCTCCAAGTAAGTGATCGTCAGGCTGTGTTTTATCGAGGGATGGATTGGCCAGTACAAGTCCGTCAGGAATTTTAAAGTCACTTCAATGCACGGGCAGAATGAGCATATCGTCAGTAATTTCCGGCGTGACTAAAAAATTAATTCTTTTGGAATAATTAATCCAACGCGACGTAAACGTGACACTTGTACCGGAAGTATAAGACGTTGACATAATTTTTTTGTCGTAAGATGACATAGCGTTGGCAGTGCCCAACATTACATCTTCATTTTCGAGGGACAGAATTAAATTCGTTAAAAGTGTCATATTTATACATTGATTGCTCGCATTTTCTACCGGTGAAGCTGATTGTTCAATTTGTTCTTTGTTCTGCTTCACTTGAGGATTGAATGTAATCAAGTTGAAGTAATGAATTGTGTTTTCTATGACATTCATTGCACGGTCCGTCTTTGCATTGTCTATTTTGATGACTAGGAGTTAAAAAATTGAGTGAGCACCGTTTTTTCGTCGTTACATGCGATGTTAGACATTTCATTGAATGTTGGTTTCCCAGGCATCAAGGACAACCTTTTTCCCACTCTCTTTTAGTGCACGAATCTAATTTTGAACTTACAAGGTGTATGATTACCGTGCCCCAGGCATCCGTATCCTCATTTAGCGAATTTGATGCCAGCAAATTCTTATTAGTATCGTCAATGATCTGTCTCAGAGCAACAAATGTGGCCTTTATCAATACAGGCAGATTAAACAGAGCTGTCTTGTAAAAATTAACAAGAGACCGCGAATCTTCGAATCGATCACGTACCATTGTCTTGAAATAATCGCGAAATTTTACCTAATCATTATAAGGCCCGTGAAATTTCGGGATTTTAATAGTTGGAAGATTTGACATGAGCGCGTTTGCTGACAGCAGATTTGTGAGTTCAGTTGAAGACGATGCCTTCACTGGCGCTTCTCTACCTGAAGAACTTTCCGTACAAACAATCGGGGCTGACCAGCTGCTGTGCTGATTTTGTTCAATAACTTCTCTAAGTTGGGACACTACTTCGAAATATCCGGTTTTTAAATTCTCTTCGTCCTTCAGTTTCTTGAAACTCGTCGTCAGCTGTAATTGCCATCTCGATTTCAGTTTAAATTTCACCATACTGTTCATATAATGGCTCGAGTTTCGCTATTTGAGTAGCCCATGTCCCGAGCCCCAACGGCTTGTTGTATGCCGCAAATTGATTTTTAAACCTAGTCAACTTGGCCTTGATTGGCGTTCGTTTTTTCTTCTACAAATCTACCGAAATTTTTACCGTACACACCATAAGTCGAAGCGTAAAAGAGAGCTAAGGAAAAGAAAATAAAAATTAGAGACTCACCGACTGAAGAAGGGTCCTTCCAAGTACCCCGCGGTTCTCGTTGTCTTTGCGTGTCCGCGTAGTCGATTTATCAGCTTACGTGAATGAATTTGTCCAAAGTTTTGAACAAATGTTGCACAGTTCAAGTGCAATTCATTCATTGTTCACTCAGTTCAAAGTTAACGTTGTATTTCATCAACAAAGTTCACAGTCCATAGGTGGCCGATTATTGTGTCTTGATTAGAGTCGGCTAACTAGATATTCACATAATCGCACCTAATTCCCCATAACACTTACAGTTCAAAAAAGTTCAAAACTCACATTCACTAAATTATAAAGTTCCCAAGTCACATTCACTCGATTCTAATAGTCGACAATGCAGTTCATGTACAATCAATTTGTAAATCACAGTTTAAAACATTTTTAATTCTGTCACAGATTAACCATACGGAATTATTTTATTAACAAATTCCCGGTTATCAAATTTAGAATTACGGATTACATATCCGATTCTCGAAGGACCAACGTTTGCACGCACAAGTAAGTTGTGGTGTGCTGTTTCAAAAAATCGGGGTTCTCGTGTTTAAATTCAAAAACAATAAAGATTCCCCAAAATTATTTATTAAAAACATCTTGCAATAGAAAGTTTACATAGAAAGTGATGATACAAAAAAGGATGATTGAATTTTACGACCGCTAAGAGACAATTTTGGGTTTTCCGACCAACATCAAAATATACTTAACCTAATTATTTTATTGGCCATTCGTCATAGTAAACACAGTAGGTGTTTAAATATTTGCCGTGCCTTAACGACGCCACTAGTCGCGTAAATATTCTTCTATGATATAGTACGGAGTCTGGCAGCAGTGCGAGCATCATCGACTCGACGAGCAGAAACGGCTCGCTTACAAGTTCAAGTCCGTCGAAGAGTAAAGTCAGTCTCCGCAGCAACTCCAATGAACGTTTTCTTTCCTATGGTTTCACGAGTTTAACACATGGACCAACACGTTGCCTTTTTTTGAAGATTAAGTTTCTTTTTTTTCTACTTGATACGTAACAGGGGGGATCGTCGTACGATCTTTGCTGCCACTTCACCTTTAGTGTATTTACTATAATCATTGAAAAAAACAGTCTCTCCTATTTCTAATTCGCATTTTCGACTTATCGCTTTTGCATTTTGAGGTACAAATTGTTGCGCTTCAATGTATGCCTCAATGCTCAGTTTATGTAGGTAGATTCGATGACGTGATTCACGTTTACACATAAGCCATGCTGGCAATCTTCCTGTTGTACAATTCTCACAGGTGCGATAATCAAATAAAAATAAATTTACAGAATATTCAAGAGAATGACTAGATTTTTCAATCTTTTCTACTTTATCCTCGAAAGATTTGACGAAAAAGATTGTCTCACTTCATTTACTTTTAAGAATTGTTTAAATTCGGTACTAGTGTACTGAGGATCATTAACACTGACCATATTTTCTGGCAGCCCATGTCGAGTAAATAATTTTTTAAAGTGCTCAATTACTTTGTTTGTCAGCGTATTATTTTTCATGTCAATAATTTCTAGCCAGTTTGAATGAGAATCTCAGTCAGTTTGAATTCTTGACCACGGTTTACTTGGCCCTTGAGAGTTCGATATTGATATTTTCGAGGGATTTTTTCTTGATTATCAACATATTTTTCAAATGCTTACAATCTCTTCAATTTCTAAATTTAGATAAAGCCACCAAAAATAAGATCTAGCCATCTTCTTAGTTTTTACAATACCCACATGTGAAGCATGTAAATCTGACAAAATTCCTGTTTGAAGGATCTTTGAAACTACTACTCTGTTTCTCCAAAGGATACAATCTTTCTCAACTGTTAATTTTAGGTAGTGTAAATTAAACTTTCTTTCGAAATGTGTCAGTTGCTCAGTATGACATGACCAACCTTGTTGTATAAATCTCTTTACTCTACATAACTCTTTATCTGGTAATGTTTCTTGAGCTACATTTTAAAACTTTAGAGTCGGAATTCCCTCTTCCACATAATTCAAACTAACGAATTATGTTTCAAAGACAGGAGTATCATCATCTACAGGCAATCTTGAGAGTGCGTCACAATTACCATTAGCTTTCGATTTAGTAACTTCAATCGTGTATGTAGTTAGTTAGTTAGTTTTAAAACGGGCGAGTAGCCCATGGAGAGCTTCTCTGGCGCTCAAGCTATAAAGCCTATTGTGCCATACCCTTACTTATTCGCTCTCAGCAGTTAATCCCAGACCTCTTGACGAAGCCTATTATGTCGACTAGTGATCGCGATGTAATTTCCTCTAGTACCATAGAATGGGCCCCGAGGGTCTGTTGCCTGAGCCTAGCTAATGCCGGGCACTGGCATAATACATGCAGGGATGTTTCGTCATCCCTGCCGCATTTCATGCACTCTGTCGTGGGGTTATACCCCATTTTGTGCACATGATAGTTTAAGTGGTTGTGCCCATTTAGGATCCGTACCACTGTGTTTGAATCTTTCTTGCGTAAACCCAGGATTTCCCTGGCTCTGTCCATCCTATAGGTATGACCCAGGATGGATTTTGCCTGACTGCAACCTTGCATTTGTTCCCAGTATTTCCGGTGTTTTGTTCGGATCCAGCTTTTGATGGCCTTACCGATACACCAAGACGCTATTCCCAAACAGGTAAACAGGGACCCATATGAGGGCAACATTCTTTCTTTCTGCAAGTTGGTTTAATGCCTTTCTTCATTCCCAAACCAGTTCTGATGTTATGACTGGTTTCCCTATTGCAGTTAGTGTCGCTTGGCTGTTCGAACAGATCATAATCTGTCTGCCAGCAGCGATTCCTTTTATTAGTGTTTCAGCACAGAGAAGGACGGCCAGGAACTCCGCCTGAAAGACAGCAGCATGTCTCCCAAGTGGGATCCCTAACATTTTCCCTCTCTTGCTTTCATAAATTCATGCTCCTGACCCTCCCTCTCCCCTGGAGTCATCTGAATACCAGGTTTCACCTTGGAGGAGCGGGTTACCATTTGCTTTCTACAGATCCCTGCTTGGGATGCAGACGCGGAAGGCTGTTTGCCCTTGCCATTAATCTCATCGCCGCACTGGACGTAGTCCTCATTGCTCCAGACAGACTCCTAAATGCTAGCATTTGTAATCTTCGCAACCTGTCCTGAATTGTTTTAAGTTCCGCCCGTGGCCACCAGTCCACAGCCGCATGTAGGAGCCTGGGTTTTAGGACAGCAGAATTGAGCCGTGCAAGAATTTTAGGCCCTAGACCCCACGTCAACCCAAAGGCTCTCCTGCACATCCAAAAAGTCATGACAAACTTCCTGCATTGGGTTTCCAAATACTTTGCCCAGTTCAGCTTGTTATCTAGGATTACTCGCAGATTTCTCACTGAATCTGAGAACGCCAGCCCCCACCCTAAAATAGAGAGGCATTAACTTTTGGAACTTTATAATTTTTCGTGTAAATGACAAGGTTGCTCTCTTCCGGATGCACCGAGAGCCCTGAGCTATCGCATCAGAGCTCTTCGGTGCGCAGCGCCAATCTCATAAGACCCATCAGCGTCTCCAGATTCATCCGCATACCCCTGAGTATAGTATCCCTCTTTATTTAGACTTCAAAGGAGGCCGTTCACCAGAATGCACAACAGTAGGGGCGACAGGACACCCTCCTGTGGGCATCCCCGTGGAGCCATTCCTCTTACTAGGCCCTCACCCCATCTGGTGAACGCCGCGGGACAAGCGGCCGAGACCCCTGGCCTAAATTTTAACATCAGAAGTGGGGAAAGTGCATTACTCCATCTAGATGCTTCACTTCTGAAAGCCGAAGTGAAGAAGGCAGTAGTTCAACAATTCCATCAAGAGCTACTCGACAAGAAAGTGCGCGGAAATTTTCACATGAATGTAGAAAAATAGTCCCTGTCGAAGGAGCAAACTTTTGCTTTCTCAGATCATCTGGGCTTAATTCAGGTACAGAGGGTTTTATTTTCGCATGCCAGGACGGTGTCATTTCCACCTTAGCATACCGTGATCGCATTTTATGTCAAGAAGTTCACAGCGATAGGTGCAAAGCGTGTCATGCACGCTCTGAGTACCTGGAACACATACTATCGGGGTGTCCCAACCACGCAGGAGCGACGTACATCTACAGACATAATGCAGTCCTAAGAGTGCTTTATTACCATCTTTGTCGCTCTTACGGTGTTGACCGCGACCATGCCCTGTCGAACGCTTCAAGGGAGATACAGTCATTTGTCCAAAACGAGAAGTGCCAAATTTTTTGGAACTATGATTTTCGGACAGCATTCTCCGTTCAACACTCGAGGCCTGCGGCATTGTTCTCCAAGACTTCGAGAAACGAACTCAATGTTCGTGATCGAATTCTCGGCCCCGTCCGAATACAACATCACTGCAAAGGAGACATAAAAGGAGGCGAGGTATCAAGACATTAAAAGGAAGCTGCAAAGACTGTACCCAAAATATTCGGTACAAGTAACTGTCCTTTTGATAGGTGCTCTCGGAGGTGCGAAACTATCACTGGTTCGTAATCTGAAAGCCACACCCGCGTGCCAAAAATATGCCAATTCATTTGCGAAATGGATGCAGAAAGCTGTCATCCTTTGGTCGCTTCGTGTCCTCAATACACACGAAGGTTTCGCCGGCCTGTCGTTGTGATTCCATCGTGTCCTGTGACCACCCATCTCACGGTCGTGAGACGTGGCCATGAGTGTGATTTACCGCGGTCCTACTGGGAGCCTATATATCTGGGAGATCATATATATATATATTCCCCATTATATATATAATTTTTTATTTTATTTTATTATATATAATTCCCCATATATATAACCTATTCGGTACCGGTTTCGATTCCTTTGGAATAGAACTGAAGCCACCGAACGCATCCTCGGGTTGCGGATAGAGGCTCCCTGTACCAAGGGTTTCTGCTGAATATGGTTACAATAATTAATAAGCAGTCGCGGACAATTGTCCAGGGATGGTCCCAAAGGAACAACCCCTAAGCGGAGGCGTGACAACCGTGCCGAAAGCTGAATGGCACCTGGGTGAGGTGTCTTAAATGGTGTCTCTGGGATACCGGGCGACCTCTCAGAGTATGCAGCCTTATCCTTGCATGCAGGGCTCTACAAGGATGGACGAACCCTTTCCCTAGCTGCTCGTGGGAACAACAATGACGCCACCAAAACACCAAAAAGTTGTAAATGCGGTTCAAAACGATCGAACGCGCAGAGCACTCGACAATGGGTCGGCGAACAATGCCCACAATCCTAGAGTTCGGGGTGCTGAAAATAATTTAGATGGAAACAGGACGACGAACCGGCGAAACGCCCACATTGAGTGGAGGAATCAACTCAAGGATGACTTGCTAGACTGCTACGATGCCAGCATTATCCCTGTTCACCGAGGCTTTACGGCGCGTATGCATACTCTGTGGTGCCAAAAAAAACCCAGAGCTTCAGCACGTTTCGATTCAATCGTTGCGAAATCAACGTGCCTACCTCTGCAAAAATGGATATGTACGCGGAGCGCTTCCCCAACCGCTGCTTGATCAAGCTGCAGCCGAAGATGAGGAAACGACA
>CAKNWT010284312.1:0-15963 GCA_932066315.1 Andricus coriarius | reverse complement strand
TCTTGCATGATACGGAGAGGATACGATGTGGATACTATAAGGATACGCTGTAGCGTATCAGTTCCGTTCATTCGGTCCGCTAGAGACTGTGCGTCCTCCCATCTACCACGCCAGAATAGGCTTTAGATATGAGGTGAATGTAGGCTAGATGCTGATGGGTTGAAGGAAACTTCTTTTACCAGCAGGTCTTAATACCATCTGGTCCTGGAGCGGAATAGTTCCTCATGCCTCCTAATACTTTTTTTCATCTCCTCGGTAGTGAAAGGTTGGCGTTCTTCCTCTCGTGTTATGAGGGTATTGCACAGCTCCTTGAAGCTATTTACGTTCTTTGAGTCTTCTTTCAGTAGATTCTGGGCTTCGTGGACTTCTCTCCAAAATGCTACAACCTTCTCTGATTTTGGCAGATGGTTGACAGTAACTGGAGGATCATGGAAGAGTCGAGGTGGATCACAGAAAAAATGTTGCTTTTGTCTGACTCACCTCTCCCACCGCTCTAGAATTCCCCTAGTCTCATATAGTAACCCCATTCTGTCAGCAATATGCTGCCTGATGGTGAGCAGCTTTGACTTGTTAAGTGTGTGATAAGGGATTCATTTACTGATATCAATTAGTTGAAATTGTAGCCCAATGAACTATAGTGACCGACTTTCTGTCTTGCAATAATTATTTTTATGTTTCAACTGCAAGTAAGCAAAATGTTTGAATTCAAAAACATTTTTTACAGTTTTTCGGAAATAAAGGTCGCGAGAGGAGAACTGGGCAAGCTTCTATATGCTGCGTATCGTGAAGCTTATCCTGATAAAAGTGGAACAGCTACGCAAAATGCATTTAACAGTTTGTAGGCGGAATTAAAAGAAACAGAAAAGCATAAAAATTCTGAAGATTTATCTACACTAGTTGAAAAGAAAATTTTATATTTGAAGCGTTTGGGCACGTCTGAAAAGATTAATTCGTCTTTATTGAAATTTTTCACGTTAATAAATACTGACGAACAGAATAATGATGGACTTAAGCAAAATATGAATAGATCTGCAGTCACAAGTGGCAACTCGATCATTCCTGATGCGAATATTGTAGCTACATGTGACGATAAAAATCAAAAGAACCTGGACGAAATTCAAGAGACAAATTCTACTTCTGTGAGTAAGATTCCCAAGAGGCCTACGCAGGAATTGCTAGGAAAAAAGATAAGGATGTTGGGAAAAAATTGTGGATATCAAGAAACAAGACTCTATCCATCAGAAGAAACGCAGAGAGGCTAAAAAGCTTTTTGTTTAAATCGACTGCTAGGATCATGGTGAATATGCAAAAAATTCAAAATTCGGAAGAAATCAGGCAAACCTCGTTTTGAAGAAGATCAAGAACATATGTTAAAAACTATTTCGGATTTAGCTATTTTTTTGTATATTTGGGATATTTTTATCGCTTGCTTCCGAGGTACTCGAAAAGTGTCGAAGGGAAGCGACATGTTAAAACTGTACCAGTGAATCTACCTCGCTCGCTCGCAGATCAACATCGACAATATTCGAAAACTGATTTTTGTAGAGCAAGCATTGGAGATTTGGAAACGATAGCATCGATTCTAGGTCGCGGCCAACTTTGTTTTTCATCTCAAGATGATAAGGCATGGGTTCCTATTAATATTACGGCAGCTCATAAGCAAGTTCCAATTTTGGTGTACAAAGTGACCCTTCCTGATCATGATTGGGTTGTCGCTAAAAAGCACAAGCTAATTCCTTCTATATATGCAGGACTTGTTTTAGAATCAAGGGGTAATGGTGAACCTGATGTTGTTACATACTCTGGTCCAATATATATTTATATAGCAATTCGCAGCGTTGAACACTCATCTTCAACGGCCGAATCCCATTCTAAAGATTTGCACAGGCTTTTAGAGTTACCAGACTTTGATCAATTATAAAAATTCCTGAAGGATCTATAAAGCCTATAATGATTTTTACAGTTGATGGCGGTCCTGATGAAAATCCGCGATACCCCAAAGTTATTCTAAATGGGATTAAACATTTTAAAGATTTTAATTTGGATGCCCTATTGATTCCAACAAACGCACCCGGAAGAAGTGCTTATAACCGCGCGGAGCGGCGAAAGGCTCCACTGAGCAAGGAACTTTCGGGTATTGCATGACCTCATAGTCACTTTCGATCTCATCTGAACGAGAAAAATGAAAATGTCGATTCAAATCTCGAGATGCAAAATTTTTAATACGCAGGTGATGTGCTATCAGATGCTTGGTCCTCAATGGTGATTGACTATCATAACGTCATGGCAGATATATCGAGCCTGAAACTTTGGACGCAGCTGTGTTGCCTGATATGAACTGGTACCATGGACATGTGAGAGAAGATCAATATTTGCTCCTGATAATTAAATGTGACAACGGTGAATGCTACGGGATAAGAAGAAGTAGTTTGTGGACTATATTACCAAATGGTTTCTTGTTACCACCATACCCAATCATTCAGGGTTCGTCATGGAAAGTACCTGAATCGGAAGAGAAATTTTCAGGAAAGTTCTCCCCTTTATTGATGCGCCTGGCTCTTTATAAACAACTAAACTTCAATAATCCTGATCAACGATCATACGATATGTACTGACTGTTAATTAGGACTCAAATTGCTGCAAAGTGCTGTAGAATCTGCGGATTGTATCATGGTTTCATGAAATCTGCTGCAAATCATACTAAGAAAATACACAAAAAAAGCAAATAATAGTCAGAAACAAATTAGTCCGGAAGAAGTAGCTGCACGTCGACCTAAGGAACTCTTATGCATCATAAAAAATAACATTGGTCTCAATTTTAGTATAGTGCTGTTCCTGAATGTGCTTTTAGTTTGTCATTTAATTCAAATTCAACACGAATGAATTTGATTGATTTTCAGGAGAAAGATGAAGCTACAGAATGGCTTGAAGAAACCGATGTAGAATTTGTTTTTGAAGTCAGAGAGTTAGGAGGAACCTGGCCAATAATAAGTGGTCTCAAAAATTGGACTTGCAGTCTTTGTACTACAGAAGACATTTAAAGGATGCGATCTGAAAACTATAAAGTACAAAATATATAAAAAATAATATATATTACTATGACCGCAAGGCACAAGAGTCAACTTTTTGGAATGTTTATTTTAAATTCAATTTTATAAATGTTTGATATGTTTCTTGAGAAGAATAAAAAAGTTTTAATAATCAGGTTTATATTTTTTATAATGTTCATGTGAAGTTTGATTTACATATTTGAGAAGATTCTGAAAAGTGTTTTATAATTATTGAACAAAAATTGTGAAAAAAGGGAGGGACGTCGAGAGAACGTGACGTAATATTATAGGTGGGGGTCTTGTAGGTTCGCGACAGAGGGGTTCGGGGGTGGGGGTAAAAAGCTTGAAATACGGCCTTGCATCATATGTGAATGCTCCCATAACAGAGAACCAGTAAGAATATTTATATTCTTAAAATATAAGAAACTGTCTCGTATAAAATTCCGTGTGTGATGGAACTCGCAAATATTCTGCGAAATTTTTTCGTATATTTACACTAATCGCTATTACAGATATAGCGAAAAAATGCAAATATTATCATACAGAGGAAACCGTCTGACTGCAAATAAAAAGATAAAGTTTTATTTTGCCCAAGCTATCGACATCAAAATGTACAGAAACAAAATTAAACCATAATTGGTTCATATTGATGTATACGAATATTAAAAGAAATTCAATTCTTTTTCAGTTTTTACATTGATCAAGAAAGCTGTGAGTGGTCGTCCCGAAAAACTGGGACGACTAGTCAAGCTTATGGAAATGTTGGACTAGACATCCCGAATTTCAGGACAGCAAGACACTTCGTCTATAATTATAAATTTATTGTAAACATGAAATTGAATTTTACTTATTTCAAAAAGAACTCGATCTTTTTTTTTCCTTAAACTTTTAAAACGTTAACAGACTATCCAAAAGCAATCAACACTCGAGAAAATTCCAGTGTTTGCTTATTTTAAAAATGGCTCTATAATTTTTTTCTTTAAATATTTAAAAAGCTTAAAAACCATCAAAAATTATGAAAAAATAAAAAAAAGTCGAGTTTAAAAACGCTTTAATACCCTTCATGGCAAAAAAAGAACTTTCTAGTATACAAAAACTTCACTAAAAAAAATATTTTTCAATTTATCCCGTTCTTTTATGATACGCTCTTTTACTCGATTTCAAATGTGGAATATCATTTCCTCAACAATACTTTAAAATCTGTTAATCGAAGAATTGAATTTTGCTTTTTTCAAAAAGGGCTCTATCCTTTTTTTTTCTTTAAATATTCAAGAAGATGAAAAATTGTCCGAAATTATTAAATAATGAAGAAAAGTCAAATGTAAAAATACTAAAATAATGTTAATAACTATATCGGCTGGGACCGTTTCGAAAAAAATCCATTTTTAATTTTTTTAAATGATAATTTTCGCGCTTTTTTCGAAAACGAAGCGAGATATGAAAAAAGTTAAAAAAGCACAATTGTTTCTCGAAAAAAGAATCTACAAAAATACCCATTTACTATACCTTGATCTCACTTCTTCTTTGTATATCATACAAATATGATATTTTATATGTATGATATTTTATATCATACAAAAATTAGAACAAATAAAGATTGTTTAAAATAATCTCGGGGTAGATTTTTCTTCTTGAAAAATATTTATCTTTATTTATGTCTGTGTTAAAAAAAAAGTTTTTTAGTTTTTTAGGTTTTTTATTTCTGATTTTACAAATCTATAATCATAAACTTATTATCTGAAAAGTTAATGATTTATTGTGTGAATAGAATTTTTGATAAAACCATAAATTGTTATACGAAAAATAATTGTAGGAAATTCCAGAACAACATTAAAAAAAAATATTCTTGGCGTTCGCACCTTTGGGTTAAAGCCTTTTCAATTGAACAGTAAGGTACTTTTATTGCAGTCTGCCTTTTTTGTAATCATTTTATATACATTGTATTAAAAAAGGGACGGTAAATATATTGATCAAAAATATTTTTGGCAATTATTTATTATATATTAGAATGAAGTAAATTATACTAAACACAAGAATCATATAAATCTGGTTTTTTATCACTTTCCTTGCACATTGTCATAGTTATTCAGTTTACGATAGTGAGGCGTCAACAAAAGATGTATATATAAACTTAAAAAGCAGTTTTTACTCCACCAATATTACAAATTTTTGTCGACCTGTAAGGCGTTAAAATATCCATTTTTAAAGTAAACATGTCAACAAATGATGATTTTTCGTCTCATTTTCTTTGCCTTTAAATTTTTTTTAAATTTTAATAATTGTTTTAGTACATCAGGAATCGAGAGAAATGGTCTGCTAGCAATATAATGCTAAAAAATCATGCTGAATGGAAATATTCAACTTTAAAAAAAGCAATTATTTTCAGTGGCCTATAGAGTTCAAAACTCACTTCAAAAATCGGTTTCAATTTTTTCTTATAACTCTCATAGATATCCTAAATGATGGTGCTAATAATTTTGTATGCATTTGTTGCTAGGAATATAAAAATTCATTCTAAGATGAAGCTCGTTTTTGGACATTTTTATGGTATTACTAAATTGAAAATTTTCTATTTATTCCCTAATGCATAGAACAAAAATATTTCACAAATGTAAATATTATTTTTAAACTTTAAGATGATACTTATCAGAAAGGTATATAGAATTAAGGAAAAATTCAATTGAAAAATTTTGTTCCCAGCGTATATAAAAAAAAAAAATAAATAAATAAAATAATTCAAAGTACATCGCCATTTCCATTTAATTATGAACTACGCATGTAGCGCCACCTATTTTTGTACAAAGCTTGAAATAGTTCCTCTGGAAAAATTTTTTCTGTAGTAATTTAAACATATTTACATTATGATAATATGAATTGCAGAGGATTACTGGTATCAGCTGACGCGCATCGAATTACACGAATGGATAACTTGGAATAACTAAGATTTAGGAAAATAATAATCTAATTAGATACAAATAAATAAATTGTAGTTTAGGCAAAAAATATTCATAATAAAAAATATAACAAAACTTTTCTGTAAAGTCGCCTAGAGAAATTTTCAAAATAATTTCAAAAAGCTACATTAGATATTATACATCTTGGTAGGATCAAGGTTCGCGGTTGCGAATCGTCGCCATGTACCAGAAAAGAAAGCTACCAAGAATGATTTTAGGAATCAAAATAATATTATTGATGATATAATTTTAAGTAACGAACATTATTTTTAAACGCACTGTCTATGGTTACAGACACATTCGTAAAGACCTGTTCTTCAGGTTCAGATAGGTCTCAAAGGGAGCAATGACGCAAAAACGAAAAATCTGCACAACTTTTTCCATTTTTATTCAAGTCATTTTATCTCTGAGAACGAAAATTTTCATGGGATGCTTAAAGTACTTCATAGTTGAAAACTCCGAATTTTTGAAAATCACAAAATGGCAGCCATCTAAAGTTAGTAGCAAAGGTTGACCAAAAATTCTGGACAAACTTAGGAATTTATTCTCAAGCGAATGCAAGATTTCAAAATTCAAAATTTAGAAAAAATACAATATGACAGCTAATTAAAAACTCAAAAAATACCTTTTTCTCTCAGTTTTGAACGTAATACTTTGAAAAGTCGGGAAAACAAACTGTTCGACTTCAGAAATTACTTGATGATTTGGAAAATCTAAAATTTTCAAAAACATGTGATAACTAATTCTGAATTAAAAAATAGCTCATTCTACAGTTTTCCACGAAATACGTTGAAACTTCGTAAAAACAAATTGTTTGGCTTCAGAAACTACTTTATAGTTTTAACAATACAAAATATTTTTTAAAGAAACAACATGGTGGTTACTTCAAAATAAAAAACTTAATACTACAGTGTTTAACGAAATGCTTTTAAATTTTATCAGAAGGAGAAATGATTATCAAAAACTATAACATAAGTCGAGAAAATAAAATTAAAACAAAAAATGTGATCACAGAAAATAAGAGTCACAAGTCAAGTACGTCACACTATTGGCGCAGTACAACAAACTGATTACGAAAAATGAGAAAGAGAAACAGCATCTGCTTCATGTTGTTCAACAGAGTGTTGTCAATATGAAGAAGTCTATCAATAAAAATAAATGACAGCCTGATCAAAAAAACAAAAAACGCAATTTTAGAGTTTGTTTAAAAGAAATGAAAATTTTTACTTAACTCACGAGTGGACAATCAAAAAATATGGAGAATGAAGTAGAACATTTTTTAAACTCATGAAATGATTGTTTAAATATTATCTTTCGTCCAAGTTAAGCATTCTTTGCATCATTTCTTCTACGATTTCAAGATTTTTGGAAGGCATCATAAACAAAATAATATATAATAATTTGCTGCTTTACTCAAAGTTGGTGTACAATTAGTACACTGGAACCTGGACTTTTTTTTAATTTCACGGAAAAATCTTTTTTATTTAATAAATATAAAATGAAACCTATCACCAGCTACAGTATAAAATAATTTCATGTTGATTGCAGCGTTCTAAATATCTATAACCCAGCCATACTATTTTCACGATTCATCTGTTTTTGACTTCAACTGTTCCGAATATTCTTTTCTTTTGTAGTATGATAAAGTATTATACTATTAAAAAGTGACAAATGCTCTAGAGGTGTTACTATGTAGATTTGGTTGACGCATTCCAAGTTGGTTTGCAATTATTATATTGGTTTATCAAAGTTTTAGAACATTGAAAAATGTCATAATTGTTTAAAAAATGTCTTTTTTAAGTGTCATGGGGGCACTCCAAGGACGATTCCAGTAGTAGTTTTGATTTTTTGATAGGACTGTCCGTTTGCTTATGACGCGTTGCGAAAGTCTAAAATCCAGAATGATAGAAAACTTGGGAGTCCGGAATAAACAGTGATTGCGTAATCAGAAACAATTTTTATTAATCATTACCGAATTGTTGACCATGCTCTGACTCGGCAATATTTACCTCTTTATTATATTTGACTCGATTTCCAGTACTTAAAAAAAAACTCCTTATAGTACCTGAACTCGGCAAAAGCTTCCTTTCTTTTATATTTGAACTCATGCCCAGTAATTGTAAAATTAATTTTTTCGATTGAAAGGAAAAATGATTTTTACATATTCCTAATATTTATTGGTAAGCAGTGTGCTAAATTACTTAAAATTGTTAAAAAAGGAAGGAAGAAGAAATGGTCCTTACACAGTTGTCATTCTCATATCTTCAAGTTTTTTCGTGATTCGCAACTCGTCATGGCAACTTATTGTCATCTGCGAAAAGCATACATGAAGACAGATTTTATATCAACCTCATGTCTTTAGTGAAAATAATAAACAGCAGAGGCCCAAGAACTGATTCCATTTGAAAAAACTAAAATTTTCTTTACCTTTCTCATGAGAAGGCACTAGTGGATGATTATTGATTTTTTAAATAATTGCAACCCATCTTTAGCCAAAAATATTACTCAACATTCATTAACTGTGTCCTCAATTGCAGATAATATTAACTTTTCACGGTTTAAAGATGACAAATTGTTGAATCAAATGGAAATTGTCTTAACAATCGAAAATTCGTTTAAAAATACTAATGATAATCATTTATGCCAAAAACAGTTTTAGAAAAATGGTACACTGGAACTTGGTTTGAAGCAGGTTCATGCGTGAAAAAACATCAGCGTAGTGACAAAGAGGCAGTGCGCGGGTACTCACGCGCGTATACTGCGTGATATTAGAAAATGGTTCACACGTCGCTGACTGTTTACGTTTGGACGGTCTGGATTTAGTGTCAAGGTCAAAGCAAGCAATGCCCGAAACCATTCTTTGTTCCAAGTTCCAGTGTATTTGGCGTAAACTTTACATAACACCAAGAATAAAATTGTTATTTTCAATTTTTTATGTGCATTTTCCGGGCACAATACAAGAAGGCTGAAGTGGCCAAAATAAGAAGTTAATAAGCTTTTCTGAAATGAAGATCACATATTAGCTTCTAAAGTTTGGAGGTACCAGTTAATATTAAAGAATTTGAAAATAATAGGTAGAGAATTTATTTCTTGGGGAACGTCACAAAATAAGATTTATTATTGCACTCTAGCAGATTTTTTTTATACTACTTTAGATAATGCTTTACATTTTAAATACATTTCAAAATTTTTTAATATTTTAAATATCGCAAAATATTATTCATGTATATTCTTGAGACAGCGAATTTATATTTAATTATTATTAAATTACGAATCCTTTACTTCAGAGCCTTGGGCGTTTATCGAACTCTTCTCGAACTGATTTTATAATGCCCGAGTGGAATGTGTGTTTATATTTTCAAGTAATTCAAATTGTGACACCTTTGACGTAAACGTTCGCAATTTGTATAAATTTATGGCATTTTATTTGATGTGTGTATATCCGATGACGCTACGAGTTATTGTGCCTGTGGGAAATATATTTATGAAATGCAAATATTTGAGAAAAATAAACATTAATCCTTCTAATCTGTCATACAATGGAATTTTTTTAAAGGGAAAACGGCTAGTATATATACATGTAAAAAGATGTAGCAACAGTCCATTTGTTTTATTATACACGAGATTTTCCAGGAGAGAGTTTGCTCTTTTTAAATAATATGAAGATTGCTACCGGTACTTTACTGGTAACTTTTTCAGTCTTTCTTAATTTTATTGGTAAATATAATAATATCTTATATATATGTATAATTTAAGTAGATTTTTTATTTAATTGTTAATTTTTTAATTTAAATAAATTATTCCGATATTCCCTTTTGAAAAATGTCAAGTTTATCAATTTATTTTTACGCAAAGAATGTATCAGTTTGTAATTTTGAGAAATGCGGATAGTCTGCCTGCCAAAAAAAAATTCTATTCTGAAAACCTCGGTTGGTTGCTATTAACCCTTGAAGAGCACACCTCTAAATACACCTTCAGATGTGCCCTTTGAGGGTTAAAAATGATTAAAAAAAAACAATTGTCACGATTCTTGGGACTTTTGTCTTAAATATGAGTATAAAATTACTAATTGGCTTAGTAAAAAATATTTACTAATTCAAAAGTGACAAATGGAAAAGTTTCATGAATTAACGCGATTGTATTCTACTCCAATGAAACTATAAGAATTAACATAATATTTTGAAATTCCAAGACTACAGCCCGCGACAACTTCACTAGCATAACGTACTGGATCTATTTTAATTTTCCTCATTAACAAAAGGCAATATAATCACAGCTTGTTGTTTTCTTTTTTGTGGGGATTCACCATAAATTACTTCAATAAAGAATAATGGAACAAACAATAAACAAAGGCTTTAGTCACCGTAATCACTGAAGAATGAGTCAATATTATCATTAAATGACTTAATAGTAAAGTAAACTTCTGATTTATGTACTATTTTATCAACGAAATGCTAAAATATGACTATTACATTAGTCGAATACACAATTACTAATTCAATTAACAAAGTTTTTATTAATTCACATTGAGAGAACACGTTGGTTTTTTTCCGATAAACTGCATGCGTTTCAATATCTAGTCATTCATTTTTAATTACCATAGAACGGGGCTATAAGGGGCGTGTCTGAGGCAAAATAGTTAATTCAAAAAAATTTCATTAAAAAAAAACGAATCAAACCATTTTTTTCTGAAAGTTTCAAAATACGTTGGTATTCTAGTTCAACATAAAAACTACCAGAAAACTTGAATAAACTTCAAAGTTTCTAAAAGATTACTAAGAACTCTTATCGACTTCGTTTAGTATCTCAATTTTGTATTATTTTCAAATATTATTAATGTTTTACAGAATATCTCAGCCTTACATTTAAATTTATTCGTATTTTTAGTTTCTATCCTAAAATGCAATACCTTCTGAGGTAGATGGTTTCACGATAGAAACATTTAAAATCGAAAAATAGGTTTTAATTTTTACAAGATAACTTTAATTTTTTTTTTAATAACTGTTACGTAAGCACAACGATTTAAAAAAAATCAGGTGTCCTAATTTCTAGTTCGAATTTATTCATACTGCAACAGTATTGGAATTCATCCATTTCTATTTTTTGTTACAGAATTAAGTTCACCGTTTAAGCTTAAGTTCTGGAAAAACAGAACAAGAACGTCGAAAGTTGCTCAAGAGCCTATTTATCGTGTCCACGTTGAATCTTACAAAAATGGAAGTGGTAGAATTTGTCCACTAGCAGAAGGATCATATATTACTGTAGGAATAGCAAATGGTTTCATAAACGGAATATACATGAATTCAGTTGTTTATCCAATGCTTAATGCTGAAAACCAAAAGGTTGTAGTAAACCTGCACACCAGAAAGCATTATACACTAAGTTCTACTGACGATAATCCTTACGGACAAGTCCTTGAAAGAACTGCATCAGCCATAGTTAGTCATTTGCCAGCACCATAAATACGAAAAAATCTGCCCCCAAATTTAGGCGCACCCAACTGCTCGGTATTTCTACTTCCCCCGCTGACAATATATTTTGGTAATTGTAACGTCCACAACAACTTATGCAGATGTTGAAAAATAAAGTACAAGTTTTAGTCTTTATTATTATTTTATTCCTCATTTTGTAGTATCCTTTATTAGCAGCAATACATAGCTGAAACCATAAATTTTTGCATTAGAAAGCCGGCTAACAAATTTCATCTGTCTTTTTGAACCACAAAAAAGTTTACAAAAAAAATTCAGATTGAAAAATTTCTTCGAAAGTTATCGTGCCGTTAGATTACAGATTGACAGCCCGACAGACAGACATGTTTGTAAACCCCATTTTTTTAACACAGGGTGTCTGAAAACTATGGATGATATCAAAAAATAGTTACGGGCCATGTTGTAGGTATGTTTAAGGCGAGAAACTTTGCTGTTATACCTTTTATCGTATTTTATTTTCTACAACCATAATGTTGTAAACCGTCCTGAAACTGATTATCTTTTCTGTTGTTTTGAAGGGTTCCTTTTTATTTCGTTGATATCCGATAGATAGCGACGTAAAAAAAAAGTTCAGTTGGTAAAAGTTTTGAATATAACCTTAAAAACTTGCACATCTCGAGTACCAGTACAATATCATTGAACCTGCATTTTAACGTAAAAGGTGCATCATAAACTTGTAAAATCTTCAAAGTAAGTATAGGCAGACAATTATATTAGTATACAAAATCTCTACTAGAACTCATACTTTGGGCTCTTTTGGGACAATTTATTATTTTTGGTTCCGTTGAAGCAAGAGAGGTTCCTTTTTCTTGCAGCTCCCCTGGAATGAGAAATCGGTTCTAATAGAAATCCTAGTTATTTCTGTATGGCTATCGAAATTGGCCTGTCTTGTTGGACCACAAAACTGTATAAAATAGTAAATTTCGATTGGAAAATTCAGACTACGGACAGGCAGACAGACTCATAGTGGCTTAGAAATGGATTTTTTTCGGACAAATTCGTCCACGGGATACATTTCTTACACAATATAAGATTATTTTTAGAAATACTCTGCAGTAAATTCCTCACAAACTAAAAGAGGCCAATTCTTTAATTTGATTTTGTGATTAACAACACATTTATAATTACAGCGGCAAATGTTTTGTTTAAACAATATGATTTTTATCTCTGAATTATTCAGACCTAATTAAGACAAAAATAAAAATCACAAATATTCACAAATATTATATATCGTATTTAATTACACTGGTTTACAAAAAAAAGGTGATGGATATTTGAGAAGACCACTTTATCCTTTTGTATTTTGACGCGGTGAATATGAATCCGAGGTCTGTTTACCTCCATCACGTCAGGTTCAAGGTCATTTCAAGGTCAAATACAGGAAAGGCCATGCAATAAACTTCAAAAACCTTTTGCATATGTTTTTCGGGTCGCTGAATCGAAATCCGAAGTCCATTTACCTCCACCGCTTAAGGTTCAAGGTCATTTCAAGTACAAATGCAGAAAAAGCTGTTCCATAAACTTAAAAAACCTTTTACATATGTTAATGGGGTCAGTGAATCGAAATCCAAAGTCCATTCACCTCCACCGGGTCAAGTTTAGAGGCATTTCACGGTCAAATACAGGAAAAGCCGTGCAATAAGCTTCAACAACCTTTTTGGGGTTGATGAAGCCGAATCCGTTGTTCGTTTGATCCCTGAAGGTAAGTTTCAGGTCATTGAAAGGTCATCTTCAGGTAAAAATAACAGAAAATGCATTTTATGAAGTGCAACCAGTGGATATATGATAGATTAACGAAAACTGTTAATCTAAATGTTTCAAAACTCAGGGGAGAATGATGAATTCAAACAACTACAACTTGTCCAAATATATTGCTGCTATTAGCGTTACCCAGGAACAACGACGAGGACGTTGCAGCTTCTGTTCCCATCGGGTTGCTAGTTTAAAGTGAGTCCCCTTGTCCCTCACTTGAGTAATCATCATTCTTGATTTCGCACTTATCGGGGTGCTTGTTTAAACTGAGTCCCCTTGCCTCTCACACTGTGGAACCTACACTCATCAATGTTGGCGCGCATTTTTTATGGGTCTGCATCTTTTTTCGAATGTTCTTCTCAGCGCCTTTCTTTTGTGTACGACTAAAGTATCCCTCTTCAGATTCCAGCAGTAATCTGACATCATGTGAAAATCCCAAAATCCTTGATGACGCCTTTCCATTTCCTTTATGTCTTGGTGGAATATTTCACCTTGTTCTTCACTATGATTCCCCAATTTTTCTGGAAAATTCTGTGAATGAGAATGCAAAAAGTGGAGCTTCAGGCTCATTAAACCTCCAATGGCTCCAAAGTTCACGATTAAGTCGAGCAGAATCTTCTTATGATTTGGGTCTTTGTTGTTGTCAAGAAATTTCTTAAAACATCGACGAAGCTTTGCCATGCTTTTTTTCCTTTCTCGACGTCTTTTTTGGGAATTCTGAATTCTCTTATTTGTGGGCCATCAAAAACTCCTTCTTTAATTTTTCTTCTGACAGCCTTGAGAACTTCACAAATAGATATTCAAAAGATAGACTTTCTTTGTTCTTAAGAGCCTTCACAAGCTGTTTAATTAAGCCTAATTTTATGTGTAGAGGAGGCAGTATTATGTTAGCTGGATCAACCAAATTTTTTTTGATAACATTTTTCTCGCCTACAACAAAATTATTCCTCGATGGCCACACCTTATTTTTGTAATGGGCATTTCGATCTCTACTATCCCATTCACATAGATAACAAGGGTACTTTGTAAAACCACTTTTTTGTCCCAGCAAGATGGTTACGACTTTCAAATCCGTGCAATCTTTCCATTGGTATGTCTCGTAATTTATTTTACGAAGAAAATGCTCCATCTTCTCATAATTTTCGTCCAATGTTATAGAGAGCGCTATTGAAATAGAAGCCAGTTTATTCCCGTTGTTCAATAAAACAGCTTTGAGGCTCCTTTTCAAAGAATTCATAAGTAATAAGTATACCAATGAATCATCTTGGCAGAAGTATTTTCCAAAGACTTATCCCAAATGAGGTTAATATTACCATAATATACTTCGCGCGCTAGTTTAACAGACCGAACGCTAAGCGCTCGAGATGTAGTCTAAAATTCAAAACATACTTTCGCGAACGCAGATAAGATGACAACGTGCGGTCGAAACAAAGCAAGGATATTTTTTAAATATATATGTATATATCGTGCGCTTCTTAAAGCAGATATACGCTAAGCGCTCAAGGTTGTAATTTAATAAAACGTAGCTGCTACAACGTTGAAAACGGTGCCCCGGTGAGATGAATATCAAATGAGGTTAATATTGCAATGATATACATCGCGCGCTGGTCTAACCGACCTAACGCTAAGCGCTCGAGATGTAGTCTAAAATTCGAAACATACTTTTGCGACTGCAGATAAGATGACAACGTCCAGTCGAAACTAAGAAAGGTTAGTGCAAAGATGTATATCGCGCACTGCTTGGAACACCTGAACGCTAAGCGCTCATGATTTTAATTTATTAAAACGTAACTCTTGTAACGTTGAAAACAGCGCCTCGGTGAGATGAATATCAAATGAGTCGACATTGACTAGTCAATGTCTATCCCAGAAACTAAAGTTCGGAAATTTCCAACATTGACCGGTCATTGTCGACAATGACTAAAGCCCAGCGGTCAATGTCACTTTACTTCAAATCATCAGAGCTGGGGGCAATTAGGGGAGGCCAGTGCCTAACTCTATGATTTATTATTCGTCAGGTACGTGAAGGTATCCTGCAATGATACTTTGCTATATATTGTTTATACAATTTTTAGAAATAAATGTGCTGTAATGTTTGACTCTTCCTCAGTCAATGCGCTCTATTATTGTTTAGACGGAACCAAATATAAATGGCTTCCCGATAACAAATAGACAACAATTCCTTAATGTTTGAAAAAAATTTTATAAACAAATTCACCGATTGGATATTTTTCAATTAATAGGCTCAATTTTTTATGGAATCCAAGGTTTCTTTGCTCTCATAATTTGCAAATTGACACATTGAAAACATTGGATAATTTTTTATTTGCAATTTTCTATTTGAAATTTTCTAACATTGAAACTTTGAATTATTTAATTTTAAATACTTTAAACTTTCGCATGGTCTACTTTTTAAAAATAATACAAAATTAAGCATGCTATGCGTGCACCAATTACCTTTTCTTTAGAAAAAAACTCGGTTCCTTTTCCAACATTATGTTATAGATTTTACAGAAAATCTTATATTATTTTAGAACGTTATACATGATTTACAGAAGTTTCCTTATTATAGCGTGGAAATTCCTCCAGTGAATTCAATATGAATGACAACTTTTCCACTTACTTACAATTCTTTCTTTTGGTGCAAAATTAGTATTTTATTGAAAATAACTTTTTTTAAATAAAAAGTCAACTCAATTTTGTTTTGAAATTTTCTAT
>CAKNWT010284306.1:0-20660 GCA_932066315.1 Andricus coriarius | reverse complement strand
CAACATGAAGTCGTCAATGTTGCGGCGTTTCTATACCCTGCCGCAGACAGGGCCGCAGAGGAGCTTGGCCTCCCATTTGATTCCACCGAGACTACACATGGCCTAGCATCACTTACACCTTCGGTGCTCAAAAGTCGTGTACAGGAAGCAGAACATACGCTTCTACTAGGAGAACATGCTGACAAACCCCTTCATGGTAAATTTTACGGCATCGTACGTAGAGAAGAGCTCTCGATATGTCTGTCCAAATGTTTCTCAAGTCTGCTGGTCTGTCCAAATGTTTCTCAAGTCTGCTGGATTGAGATCGAAGACAGAGGGATATCTTTTTGACTGTCAAGACGGCGTTATAGACGCCTTAATTTACCGCGAGAGCATAATGAATATACCTGTAGGCGATACTAACTGCCGGACGTGTAAGCAAGAGCCAGAAACACCTGGTCATGTTCTCAGTGGATGCTCAAAGTACGCACGTCACGGGTACCTAGAGAGACACAATGCGGCTCTAAAAGTGTTATATTACCATCTTAGGTACTTCTATGGTGCTGATCCTGTCTTGGCATACGCCCAGGGGGAACTCGAGTCCGCTGTGGAGAAGTGTAAGATCTACTGTAATTTCTCATTCTCCACCACTCAGCGTATCAGTGCTACGAAGCCTGATATTGTCCTCCAGGATCTGAAGACCAAGATCATTTACGTGATTGAATTCTCGGCACCAGCCGTTGGTAATATCACGGCGAAGGAGGAAGAAAAACGGGCGAAAGATCAAGCACTTCTTTTGGAGCTGAGCGGGCTGTACCAGGGCTACAAAGTCCATCTTGTAGTTCTCATAATCGGCTGTCTTAGGGGTATGGAAGCTTCATTTCTTAACCAACTCAACAAGATTTGGTCTTGCCAGCGTCAGGCTCATTCCATCGCGAACCGGATGCAAAAGGCTGTTCTTCTGGGATCACTTCATCTGGTCCGTCAACACTGTTCCTCATAACATTCTACAAAGATTGGTAGCTCTAAAAAAGTATCCAGAAGTGAAACCTTTATCTCTGACTGTCCCGTCTGCTGCGTAAGGTCATCCGCGGCTAGAGATCTGACTCCAAGGAACAGTGTTGAACGATGTTCTCTCGCGTAAATTTCCCGCTCTTGCTTACCTTCTAGGACAGAAGGAGCAGAAGTGGATGGCGTAAACGTTCCAGTTGCGTCGGGATTGGTTGCTTTAAACAAAACAATGATCGTAGCTTCCGGAGCCTACAATTTTTCGCATAAAGTTTAAATAAAAATAGAGAATACGTATGTAGAAAATGTCTTTTCTTTTTTTTTTAAAGAAAAGAGGAAGGGGGAGGCGGATTTTTTTGCACACGGGCGGCTAAATGTATAGCGTCGGCCCTGGCTCTATTATTACACTGAGAAAAAAATCTGCATCTCCCAACACAATGCGTCATGTTGAGAGTTTTCGTTTTGCCGTAACACGACGATCGTGTCGACACAACACGATGCAAGTTTTGGGAGAATACTTCTTTAAGTGTTACGGAAAAACGATGGGATCCTGTTGAGGCAACCCGATCATCGTTTTGAGACGTTGAATGCAAAGAAAATGAAAACATGAGAGAGAGCCACTGCGTTCTCTGAAGCGGCGAGGCATACCCCGCTGTTCTTCTCCTCTGTCTCGGAAATTGCAAGTCACTCGCATTTGCACCGTTTTCTATCTGCCCTCTTTTTTTAATAAGAGGTCGACGGGAGTATTGGGTGTTTCATAGAAATATACGATAATACTCTGTGCAACACTCGCGATGGAGATGAGGTTGAGGATGAGGTTGTCGATTTCTCATCTGAGTGACGTCACAGTGGCCGAAGCGAGTACTTTTCCCACTAGTGGGAACTTCGACCACTGTGATGTCATTAGTTGAGGAATCGGCAACTTCGTCGTCTCGAGACGAACCTCCGAAGTCGCATTTCCATCGCGGGTGTTGGACAAATTAATTTACAATCACGAATTCCAATTCAACAATATTTTATCACTAAAATTCGGAAAGATAAAAATTAACATTCGTTACAATCGTTGAATTTAAATAAGCGAAAGTTTAAATTGCAATTATTGGAATTCGTACAATTTCAAATTTGGATTCAATATTTGGATCTGTTCAGCTTAGATTTTAGACATAAAATTTTTTGAAAATTTGGAATATTTTTGCAAATTGAAACTTAATGTTGGACAATTTTAATTTGGAAGCATTTTTTATTCAGAATTTTCTAACTCAAAGCAATTAACAGGGTGGACGCAGGTCAATGAAAACCTGGAAATCAGGGAAAAGTCAGGAAATTTGGTTCGTCAGGGAATGTCAAGGTTTTTGAAAAAATGGAAAAAGTCAGGGAATTTCTGTAAAAAGATCTTTGAGCAACTGTCAAGAATAATCACGGCTGCCCAACAGTCACTTTTAGTCGCTTTTTTCTAATCACTTTTGATTCACTTTTTTAAGATCAAGTCCCTATAGTCACATTTTAAAACCGGAAGATCACTTTATTAACTTTTATTTTAATAAATCAACCCATGGATTAGCCACTATTAAATATAACTGTTTCTGAATTTTTTTTTTTAATTTTGAAATCTTTTAGGGTAATTAAAAAGATTCCAAGGAATTTTGAATTTATTTCAATAATTTGAAAGGATTTCAGAGGATTTGAAAAAGAGTCATGGATTTCACAAGATTTGGGGATGAAATCGCACAGGAAATGAACAAATCCGGGGACGGAAAAACGTGCCGGATGTTTTTAATTTAATTTTGATATTAAAAACCGCGCGCGAATCACTGGTGAAGGGATTAAACTTGTTAGTCGGCCTAAGAAATAAAATATTGGTCAAACAATCAAAATCAAATAAAGCCAACTTCATCGTGTCTAAAAGAGATTTTTGCAACACTTCTATGCTTCAAAGCAAAGAGTAAAATAAAAATTTATTTACCGTACATTTTGAAGATTTAAATTGCAAAGAGTTTGAAAATTTTCATCATGTCAAATTTTTTCATTAGGGTGAGGTAACCAAAAACTATTGTTGGATTTTAGCCTTAATAACAATATAGATTGTTTTTGTTTAGTCGAATTCTTATTATTCTTATTAATAAAAAAAAGTTGTGTTTATCTAACTTATTTACATTTGACTTTCAGTTTTACGTCAATTTATAAATTTTCACAAACATTAATTATAAAATTTGACACATGCATATTCAATTGTGAATAGAAAATATTTCAATTATAAGTCAGGGTGGCCGACAAACTTAATTTTCACCATTCCCTGACCTTCCCTGATTAATTTTTTATTTTTCTTGTCCATTAATATTCAAAGAAATAAATTCTAATCGTGTAACATTGTTGATATAAAAAATTGTATAAATGAAATAAAACAATTTTACATTTAAATTTATAAATTTTTTATTTACTATTATCAGAGCTGTCACGGTCTAATTTACTTAAAAATAGTGAAAAAGTGAGCTATGTAAACCCAAAAAGTGACTAAAACTCATTATTGTTCTGTTGACTTTCACATAATTCCAAAGAATTCGGTTCATAAGACCTCAAAACAATTCAAGTCAAATTAAAAAAAAATCCAAATGAATTGGAAAAAATGCAAAAAATTTAATTTATTTCAGGGACGACGTTCGGATATTTTATAATTCTGCAATTTTCTGCCGGGAAAGTTAAAATTAGGTAATATTATAAACTGTTCGGGAATTTCATTATTCGGGAATTTTCCAATTCGGGAATTTTATTATTCGGAAATTTTATTATACGGGAATTTTACAGTATCGGGAATTTTATTTTTCGAGACTTTTCAGTCGTGTCAATTTCAGTAAATTTGAAATGAATTTAGAGAATTTAAGGAACATGAGAAAAATTCGACGAAATTCATAAAAATTGAAGGCTCAAAATTAATTAAACTGACAACAATTTAAAAATATGGAAAAATTAATTGAATTCAGTAAGTTTGAAATGAGTTTAGAAAGATTCAAGGGAATGGCAAAGAATTTGATGGAAAGTCTAAGAATTCAAGATGAAATAAACAAGAACTTAATAAAAATGCACTGAGTTGAGTGAATTTAGAAGAATTGAAGTGAATTACACAAATTTAAGAGAATTCCATAGAATTTAAAAGAATGAAGGATAAATTAAACCGAATTGAGGGCGAATTCCAAATGAATAGCAAAACCTATTTGAAAGTCCCTTGCAATCTTAAAACCCTACGAATTGCCTCACTTCTTTTGAATAAATTGTTTGAAATCCATTAAAATATTTTATAAAATTCCATGAAAATCTATAAAATCCCTTGGAACTTTTTCAAGCTCTTGAAAAAGCCCTGGAATATTTTAAAATGCCATAAAATATTTCAAATCGTTGGAAGTAATAAAAATACCCTAAAATCTTTAAACTCTTCTGGAATCCCTTCAAATGATTGAAATCAATTGAAAATTACTTGGAATCTTTTAAAATAGCCTAAAATATTTCAAATCCTTTAAAATGTTTTGTAAGCCCTTTAAAATACTTTGGAAGCCCTTGAAATTTTTTAAACCTCTTGAAATTTTCTTGGAGTTTTTGAAAATATCCTAAAATATTTATAATCATTTGAAATCCCTTGAAACATTTTCAATATCTTGAAAACGCCTTGGAATCTTTTGAAACGGCCTAATATAACTCAAATCCTTGGAAGTTTTAAAAATACCCTAAAATCTTTAAAATATTTTGAAATCCCTTCAAATTACTGAAATCAGTTGAAAATTACTTGGAATCTTTTAAAATACCCTAAAATATTTCAAACCCTTTAAAATATTTTGGAAGCCCTTGACAGTTTTTAAACCTCTTGGAATTTTCTTGGAATTTTTAAAAATGCACTGAAATATTTATAATCATTTGAAATCTTTGGAAATCCCTTGTAACATTTTCAAGCTCTTGAAAACGCCTTGGAATCTTTTAAAAGGGCCTAAAATATTTCAAATCCTTGGAAGTTTTAAAAATAACCTCAAATCTTCAAAATCTGTTGGAATCCCTTCAAATTACGGAAATCAATTAAAAATTACTTAAAATATTTTAAAATACCCTAAAATATTTTAGAAGCCCTTAAAAATTACTAAACGTCTTGAAAACTTCTTGGAAATTAAAAATAAACCTCAAATATTTGTAATCATTCGAAATCTTTTGAAATCCCTTGAAACTTTTTCAAGCTCAGGTAAAATGCCTTGGAATCTTTTAAAATACAAAGTATTTCAAATCCTTTCAAATCTTTTGAAATCCTTTGAAACTTTTTAACGCTCTTGAAAATTCCTAAGAAGTTTTAAAAATACCCTCAAATCTTTCAAATCTTTTGGAATCGCTTTGAATTATTGAAATATGTTAAAAATTCCTTGGAATCATTTAAGATACCCTAAACTATTTCAAATCTTTTAAAATCACTTCAAATTATTCAAGTAAATTAAAAATATCTTGAAATGTTTTAAAATTCACAAATATTTCAAATCTTTTGAAATCCCTTCACATTTTTTGAATTTCTTGAAAATGCCTTGGAATCTTTTAAAATATTTCAAATCCTTTGAAATAACCTTAAAATTATTCAAGTAAATTTTAAAGCTCATAAAAATTCCTTGGAATCTTTTGAAATCCCTTAAAACTTTTTCAAACTCTTGAAAATGCCTTGAAATGTTTTAAAATACCTTAAAATATTTCAGATCGCCATTCTTTTTTGATCACAGGCGAGAAGCAGTCTTCAAACACGTGACCAAGTTTCCTGAAAATGTTGACAAACCCACTCTTACAAACTCAATTGACTAATGGAAAGCGCGAATGAGTAGAATTGACGAATTTCGTCATAAAATAGAACATTAAATTAAGAAAAACTCTGACCGAGTTTAGCCATGGTTAATTCAGATAGAGTCGAGTCAATGGAAATAAAATTAGGGACCGAAGTTTATTACCTAAATAAAAAATTGAGTAATAAGGCCGAAGCATATTCCTCGAGATTGGCACATAAATTCGTGGGGCCGGCTTTTGTTGACAGAATATGTGGACCGGTCACGGTGGAATTGACATACAGGGCTGGTAAAGTAGTGGGAAAATATGGCATTTCTGACTTGAAAATTTCACGTCGAACACTGCGCGCTAAGCAACGTACGTTTTCAGCTCGAGGTAGGCGGGCGGACCACCGTCGTTCTTCTCATGAAGATATCGGTCGCCCTCCTAGTTTAAGAACATGTCGAGTCCATCCTCACACAGCTCTGGTCTCTCCATCCCGGCGGCGGTTTCCGAAAGGACCTTGGAACTAACGAGACAGCAGGCCGAGCTAGAACAAAAGAGCCTCAAATTGGAGATAGAAGCCGAAATACAGCTCGTCAAGTCCGTGGTGATCAACTTTGACAAATCCGACAACAAACACGAAATCACCACCGATTCATTGAGGCATGTCGAGCTCGCCGATTGGTCAGCCCCGTCACTGCACAAGATCCTCCAGGATGCAAAAAAGGTCCTGGACACTGGCTACGACTCGACTTCCAGTTTTGTGACGAATAGGACCGACTTCGACAGGGCCATCTCGACGTCCAGGGAGTCAAAACCAAATAAAGTCGTCGAAAAATTGCTGCTGATCAGAAACTTGCCCCCCATGGAATTAGAATTGAAGAAACAAACGAGGGTCACGCCCACCCAGTTGAACGCCGAGAACTTACGTCGAAATCGCATACCAGTTACTGGCCACTCAAGCAAGAAGACCGGCACAGGGAGGGAATGCCAGTCGACCGATGACCCGAAGGCACTTGTCGCATCATCAGTGGCCGTTCAGCCACTGCCATTTAATAAAATTCCGAAGTTCGAGGAGGTTTTTCGGGAGTTTTGCGTTCCGCAACTTGTAAACCCTACAGGATAACAACAACCTCTCTACATGGCCGACTGCCTGATTATCAGCCAGATCTTACTGAGGGATCTAATAAGAAAGAGGGTCGAGATTCTCGTTAAAAAAAATGGAGTCCTGCAAAGTCAACAAAGCGAAACAGACCTGCGTAACCTTCGCTGGCCAGCAGCACGTCGCCGACTATGTCAACTGCAGATCGAGGGAACACCATTTTAAAGACTGCAGAATGCCTTTCCGTTCGGAATGCCCGATTCGACGACACTGAGGATTACCCCAACCGATTAAGGAGATTCCTCATAAGAGAGAACGCTCTCAAGGCCAACACAGTTCCAGCGAACCCGGAGGCCCAGAGCGCGATTTGGCTCTCCGAGGCAAAAAAGAAGTTTGGCAGTCGAGGCCCTCAGTGCCCCCTTAGCCGACAAAAGTCTCGACGAGATTATAAAGATGAGGCCAGAGTTGGATGACGGCGAAGAAGTCAAAATAATCGCCCCAAACAAAATACAAGAAAAGGCCAGCGAAGTAAGCTCCGTTTCGATCTTCGTCTCTCGCGATAATTCGAGAAGTTCAACAATAGGCTAGTTTCGTTCTCATAACATTCACATTCCTAGCTCGTTTTCACAATTATTATGTTGTTAAAGTAATTACTTTTAACCAGCTGATAATTTGACAATTTCATATTTTATTATTAGGCAATAAAGCATTATACAGAGTCAAAATAATCGTCGAAGCCAAAATTCCAGATATGTATCATTTAAAATTTTCGTGTCAATTTCATATGGTTATAATTGACTAACGCTTTATGCCATTTTAATGCTCGTAAACTATATTTCAGTTAAGTTTGGACGATATACAGAACTTCACCTCGACATACATATTGATAATTCTTTTTGTTTCAGAACTACTATAGTCATATTTTAACCTTGACGTCATGGTTTGAAGGGGGAAAGTGTAACAGGAAAACATTTCAGTCCATTAATTTAATTTAACGTATTAACAATTAACCTATCCTTAGATATTGTCCGTAGACATTGTGTAGTCTATTTTCGAATTCAAATTTGTCATCGATACATCAGATTCTTGACTGACCCGCGGTTTAGTTGACGGTCATAGGGTCTTGGGACCCAAAGTAGAGCCACGCGTGCCAACCTAAAAAAACTCGACCGTGAGTAGAGCGAAAGCGCGTCACTTTCCGTCGGGAACTCGTCGAGAGATCATATATTGCAAATTTCGTCGGAGGTCGGCTCCCACCGTTATAAGAATTGTTACTGATTATAATAATTGTCGAACCACAACGGATATTGTAACCATTTTAAATTTACTCGACGGATAATTTGACGCTTTGGAGTCTGTAAGTACGCACTTTATAAATGGTATATTTATGAAATTTGGCTTGATTTTCTATTTGAATTTATTATGGCTCTTAACATCGAACACTCCATGCTTAGTTTTGTCTCCGCTTTTGCTAATTATTTTTTCCTTGTTGATTGGGCATACAACCTGCTGGCGCTGAACATGTTTTATTTTAATTGTAAAATTATTAAATCGAGCCTTGGCGGCTTCGGCCCAGGCTGCGCCAAATGAGGGACGAATTTTGGAAAAAAAAATATAAAATTTATATTATTTATTGTCAAATTCAAACCCAAAATTCTATCCTGTCTCAGTATTTACACTATTTCGAATGACTGGAAACAGAAAAATTCTGAATTTCATCTTCTTAAGATTAAAAATATTATTTTCTCATTTGCAGGTTATTTGCATTCATTTGCAGGTGACTTATTTTTTGAAGGTATTGTAAACACTTGATGAATTTACAGATCTTTCATTTTAATTTCAATTTATCACGTCAATTTTCCTACGGAATTGCGTTTAAACTGGATGCGTTAATTAAAAAATTACTACTCCACGACTAAATATACTACAAACATTTGATGCTTATTTTAATTTCTAGGGCTTTCGAACTGCAATTCATTTCAAATTTTTAATTATTCTCGAATCAGACTTTACAAAATTTTAATTGTCTAAGATTCAAATTCAAAATAAGGAAACCTGGTACACTTGACATTTAAAAAAATGTAAATGAATTCAAGTCAATTTCAAAAATTTAAGAGAATTCCAAAGAATTCAAGAGAAGTCAGGATAAAAGAGTGAATACCAAAGGAATTCAAATAAATTGCAAAACTTATTTGAAAATCTCTTCAAATCTTTGAAACCCTACGTCAAGCCTCACTTGTGATGACAAAATTATTTGAAGTCCATTAACATATCTTAAAAGCTTTTAAAATCCTTTAAATCTTAAAATCATTAAAATCCTCGGAAATCTGATGAAATCCCTGGAAATATTTTAAATTAATTAACAACCTTATAGATCCTGTACAAACCGTTCTATACCTTCCGAAATCCTAGAAAATTCTTTACGTGCACATGAATATTTTTTTTAATCCTTTGAAATTATTAGAATCTTTAGAAATTCCTTGAATTTTCTTAAATCTCTCGAAAATGCATTGAAACCTTTCAAACTACCCTAAAATATTTCAAACTCTTTGAGATCTCTTCAGATTCTTTGAAACTTTTTAAAGTTTTCAAAAATTCCTTGGAATCTTTCAAAATGCCCTAAATTCTTTCGAAATTCTGTAAAATCTTTTGAAATCCCTTGAATTTCTTTAAAGGTTTTAAAAATTTTCATGGAATCATTAAAAATACCGTAAAATATTTAAGATTCACTAAAATATCTTAAAATATTTAAAATATGAAAAAAGACTTTAATATTAGTTATATTAGTAATCACACCTCTATTCAGCATACGTAGTAACCACACTTTTTGAATACCTTCTTTTGCACGCAACCATTCACTTTCTCTTTTAAACCCTCCCATATATCTTCCACCGACTCCCCTTCAAAGCATAACTTCCCTGACTGCTCCTTATACCTCTCTAACGCCTCCCTCGTCCAGCTCACCCTCTACCCGTCGACCTCCCCCCCCCCTGCCTTCCGCCGCTGTCACCCTTTATCCACAATCCTAATGGCTGATGATCTGATGCTACCCTCCCTTCTACTGCGAATCTTTCCGTCTCCTCCCACCTTTGCATATTATGACTACATAGTCTATTACCGATACCCCCACCTTACTTACATATGTGTATTCTCCCTCTTCGTCCCCAGTTGCCATACCATTCGCCACAGTCCAGCCTCTATCCTCCATCCAGTCCCTTAGAATCTCCCCTCCTTATTTATTACCTTATCTTATCGTTCGATTTCCTTTCGAAGCTCTCCCCTTCCCTGTAAAGGCCCCTTCCCTCCCGATCCTCACATTAAAGTACCCACCCAGTACCACCATACCCTCCTCTCTTTCGCCTGGCAAGTCTTCCACCAATTCTTTAATTCTTTCCATCCCATCCTCATTGTACACCGGCACAAACTTACACGTTACCCCTCCTAACTTTACTTCTCTCATTTGCACTCTCTCCCCCTCTTTCTCTCTATGAACTACTTCCTCTAATCCTTCTTTAACACCCGTTATAATTCCTCCACTAGCTCTTCCTTTCTTCTTCACTCTGACCGCCCGCCTCCTGGAGTCTCCACCTATACCCGCTTGGCAGCTTTGGCTCTATTCGATCCCATTCCTTTCTTTCTACTCACGTCTCTACCATTCCCACAACATCAAACTCTTAGATATACCTCCAGAACTCCTCATCCTTCTTCTTTATCCCTGCTACAATCCAGTACAGCACCTTCACTACTCCTCTAACCTGCATTACCCCCACCCCCTACTTCATACGAAACAAATTCCCCTGCACTTAGTTCAAGACCTCTTTCTCCTCGTCCCACATCCACATTTTCTCGTCTATTTTATTTTCTGATATCCTACCTTCGCCACTCTCTCCTAGCCCTGTCGTACAGCATTCTCTGCGCATCCCTTTCCTTTCTCGTCAAATCGTGATCGATGAAAACCCTATGCTCTGTAGCAGCGCTTCCACGCCCTCCCTTTCTTCACCGCTCTTTAGCTTCAACCCTCTTATGACAACATTATTTCTCCTGTCTACCGCTCGAAACCCGACCACGCACTGTTGGCCGTCGTGGCACGTAAAAAATTTCCTCCCCGTCAATTTCACTACCGGGACTCTAACTGCCCACCTCCAGTTCTGTCGTCGGTAACTGGTACCTCTCCATTCAGTCCCCTTCGCAACCAACAGATGTCTTTGGAGAATAGTGCCGCCTATTGCAGCCAAATTTTCCCCTTTTTTTCAATTCCTGACAGCCCTGGCATACACTCCTTTCTCTCCCTTCGAGATCCCCCAACCACAAACTCCCCCGACTCCTTGCCAACCTAACCTCACTTGTTCAAAGTAGCTAAATCCCACCTTATACCCACGCTGAAAATTACTTTTTATCTCCAATTCATCCCACACAACCCTAATCACCTCCTAGGCTTCCACCCTCACACCTTCCAAACAAATTCTGTAAAATCCTCTCACCACCTGTCACTGATCACGTTCTCACTTCCGCCAACGTAACAATAATATTTATATTTTCCCACCTTTCGTTCAGAACTTATATTTTCGAGGAAGGCAACGCAACCCGTATGCTATGCCTTCGTTGCCGTCATATCCGCAAGTCAACGCATACATGCGTACGTGCCTGAAGGTGGCGCATGGGCGTTTCCATACTTTCAAGACTATATTCAAACAAGGTTTAGTATCTTTCTAGTATGTAACCCTCTGAGTAAAGTTTATTCTGCGTTACTACCAGGGTACCGGAATATGGCTGTTAAAGACAGGTTTCTCACAGGCCTATACCTATATATCGGGGGAATCGAAACGCAAACAGGCAGGGCCGCATGAACCATTTCTGTTGCATTTGGACGCATGTCGCAACTTAATGCATCTAACGCGCTGAGAATACTGCCAACATGCTGTTTGTCACGCTTGGCTGAGCACTGCCTCTCTCTCGATCACCAAAGTGCCGAGGACTTAAATTCTAGGAATATCGTAAACTGAAGGTTCTTATATCGGGAGTTGAGTGTATTTCTTTTCGCGAGGGGTACCCTGACCACTATTAAAAGATGTCCATAACCAAAGATCAATTAGATTCTTATTATCATAGTACTTTAGGGGGTTATTAGAAAAGTAATTCAACGAAACCTGAGCCCATAAATTTTCTTTTGCAATTATGTAATAAAAAACAATTTTTTCTTCAAATTCATTTTTCTCGGAAACTACTTATAAGCGAAAGGTTTTTTCAAACTCTAAAAGTTGGCTGTGTGTCAATTGCCCGGAACTTAATGCGGAAATGGATATTTAAGAAAAATATTTATAACAATTTGTTTACTATGAAGTATCTTTTCGATCACTTTGTAAAAAATATACGTTCCTGCTGAGGTTGCGGGGCAATTACTGATAAAGTACTGTCACTTTACTCAATTAGGATCACACACAAAAATGAGTTAAAAAATTTAATCGTGTTTTCTGCCCTTTCCGGTGGATCTAATTCATCAACAAATTTTTTCTGAAACTGCCTAAGTTGGAAACCGAGCATTTGAAGCTTTAGAATTGAAGAGAATTAAAATAGAATATCACTTTTACGTTAAAATCTAAAAATCTTAATTTTTCTCTATTCTTCCCTTTTCGCCAGATAGGATCTCAAAGTGCCAAGCCAAGCGCTGAGGTCCTTATTTTGGTGCATCAGCCTTTGGCGTGGAACTTTCTCGGTCGGGTGTTGCAAAAAAAGTGTGTACTACAAGTGCGTACGAACATAATTACTTATTAGTTCAAGCATCACATTCGTTACAATCACCTGCTTTACGCACTCGTATCACAAATAATTATTTGAATTGTAATAATTTGCGTATTTTCTTTTCTCTCAGTTAAAACACTTTTTCACCGAGCATCTTCATACTGACGAGGAAGTTCGTCTGGTTTTGGACGGATCTGGCTACTTCGACGTGAGAGACAAAAACGACAAGTGGATTCGAATTGAAGTTACACCTGGTGACTTAATTGTAATACCAAGTGGAATATATCACAGATTTACTGTGGATGTTAAAGTAAGACTTGCTTTCACTAGTATAAATTAGTAATAATAAAAATATTGAAAATATATCATTTAAATGAAGACATGACAATGACAACTGGATAGCGACCAATTTTTCGAAATTCTGTTTTTAATGATTTCATGTAATTTAGGATCAAATTTATCGAAACTTTATAGGAATATGTAAAAATGTAATTTCTCCTTTTACTCGAAAATTTTGATTTTTAAATTATGTGAATGACAACTGGATAAGCACCCTTTGGGGTTTCCGCTCTGAAACACACAAAATTAAAAAAAAAAAAATGTTACCTCCATGAAACATTGTAAATAATAACATACTTCTATAATTTTAATTCAATTTTCCATCATATGGTGTAGAAATAATTTTATTTTTGGTCCTTATCCAGTTGTAATTCTCGTATTTTCATAAATTCTTCAATTCTAGTGCGGACATTTTGAAAAATCTTAGCATGTCGAAAAATTCGTATATTGTACATATTTAACAGGCCAAAAAAGTCGTTAATATATTTTGTGAATAAATTATCAGTTTTTAAATTTATGAGATGAAAAACTGGATGAGGACTATTTTGTATTTGAGATGAATGTTCACAAAAAGAAAATGAATTTTTACTAAATTACAGTTAAATTCAACCAGAAAAGACGAATTTTCAACAACAAAAAATAAATAAATCCTCAACCTAAACAGATTAATTTTCAAAGAATGGATTGTAAAGCATTTTCAAACATCTTTTGAACTGGCTCGAATTATTCCTAAAATTTTGAAAAATATTTCAAACTAGAAAATGGCCTAAAATCTTTCGGATTCTTTTTTGACAATTTTGGAAATCTTTTGAAATGCTTGAAATATTCTCTTCAAATTAATTTTTCAAAATGAAAAATCATCAAAAATTTTCTCAGAAATTTTATGAAAATTATTTTATTCACTTGAAAACTTTCAAAATTCTTAAAAAGAATTTAAACTTTTTGTTCGAAATCTTTGACAATCTACATTTTGTTTAATATTTTTGAAAACCTTTTGAAGATTTATATTACTTTCGAATGTTTTGAAAACTGCTAAATATCTCTTAAACTTACTCGAATTCTTCGAAACTTTTGTAAACTTGCGAAATTGGAAAACTTTGCTTTTAAAGCTTCTACATTCTTTTTAGATTTTTTCAAAAACCTCCATTTTTTATAAATGTTTTGAAATCTTCTCAAAATTTTAATTATTGTTGAATTTTTTCATCATCAAGTCTTAAATCTTCCATCTTAATCCTTTAAAATGAAACCTAAACCATTTTAAATTTTCTCTGAGATCTTATTGTAGGTATCAGTAATTTTGGTATTACCGGTACCGACTACAACGTTTTAAGAAAAGAATAAACATTCAACATTTGTTTCTTGTTATCACGATTAATAAAAAACATCACATTTTCTAAAACTTTAAATGTGATTTCCGACTTATTCCCCTCATATCGCTTACATCCCACATGTCATTATCAGGTATTGAAATATTCTTTCAGAATTTTATCAAAGCAAAACGCTATTTTGTCGGAGAACCTAAGTGGCTCCCTTATAACAGACCTGCAGATGAAATGGATTGTCGTCAACAATATCTAAATCGATTAGAGAAAGGTTTTCAAGTGCAAGGTGTTTAACGCGCATATATACCTTCAAAGGACTTCACTGAGGAATTAACACTTGGAATTCCCAGCCTCTCCAATTATTTTTCTATTTCTACGAGTCTTCCACTGATTGGTAATTGATGAAAATCAGTGAATCAAATATACTTAAATGTAATGCTTCAAAGGCAAATTTTTAATAATAAAGTTTATTATACTGATAATTCAATAATAAATATGATGCCCATTATTATGACAAAAGTATCTTATTATTCTTATTGTAAAATTTACGTTTACTTAGATAGATCGACGTAAACTTAATAGATTCCAAATGCAGATATAAAATTAAGAATATGGTTGATTACCAAAATGATTATAAATATATACACATAAATGTAAGATCTTTATCCTTTAGAATAAAATTTTGAACTTTTTGGTCCGAGACCAGTAAGCACGTAAGTTATCGTCAAACTTTGCAAAGTCATATTCTTTTAATTCTTAAATGGTCCCTTCGAATAATCAGTTTGTATAAAATCTTATAATGTCTCAAATAAACAATAGCTTCCACATATTTTGATTAAATCCTAGATTATTGCAAAGAATAAAGTTAACAAGAAATGACAATACAGAAGAAGCCTGAGTCCATTTTTCTAGAGTTTTAAGTTAGAGGATCTAACAATAAGTACATAAAGTACAATCGATTGTCTACACGTACTTCGGACAAAAACGAATGTACACTCAAAATAAATTAATTACTTGAAATAAATTATACCCTTCTGATTCGGTAAGAGGCAAAAATTTTTGTTAGACTGGCTATAACTTCTAGCATAAATTTTAAATATTCCGCAGTCATGAAAAATATAAGAACTTAAACATCGATATCGTCAAACTATCACACAGCCGTTTTTTCTTCCGAAATTTTGAAAATGTGGGGCAAATACGAAACGAACTCTTATTTTAAGAGTATAGTAGATAAATGTGTTTTTATCCTGGTACAACTTGAAGTTTTAAATATTATACTAAAAGTCAGCGTTGAGCGTGAAATTACTCCTCTCCTGCATGACACCCCACTTTTGGTATTCGCCAACTTTCTTTTCGAAAAAATTTGTCTTTCCTTCGAGCGAAATGTGTTCCATGAAGTCGAATGGATTTTCGGAATTGTAGACCTAAAAAAGATAAAGAACATTTTTTTATAAGATTACAAGGAATTTTTTTGGATATTATCAGCCCCCTGCAACGACGTTAGTTCACGACTACGGTCAAGTGAAGCGTGGAGCACAGATGGCGCTGGGAGTCAATCCAGCCTGTTTTTACATGGCAAGCATAGGAAAGATTGGTGAAAATTCATTTGATCGACATTTTTCACAATGACAATCGGTTTTCTGTTTTAAAAGTCAAAATGTAAACATGTAAAAATATTAATAATATAAAATTTGGCACTAAAATAACTAAAATGGGTGGAACGTGGTGTATTGCCGCTGAATGGAAGTCAGGTTATGACAGTTTCTCCGAAAAATTTCATTTCTTTACGCGCCAAAAGGTGAAGAAATTTTAAAAGATTGATTGTTATTTAAATTTAAAATAATAATATTATTGTTGTTTATATAATAATTGGCCATTAATGTTTTATTATTTTTGTTTGAACTGTTTGTGAGATATAAAAAACAAGTAGTGCCGGTCGCACCGGTTTATATTTTTTTTTCTTGATAAAGTGTGAAAATAAATTACATATTAAAATTATCAAAGGATTCAATAATTAAAATAATAGTTTAATTAAAACAAATAACTGAAAAAGGTATAATTTATACATTTAAACTGAAACGATATCTTTATTTTTTTTAAATTCTTTTGTAGAAATATAAAAAATGAATTAAGTACTGTATTGTGATAAAAAATGATCGTAGGAATGAAAAAAAAATAAATCAGAACTATATATATTTTAATAAAAAATATCGAACATTTTATCTTAAAATTGGACAATATATACCTTGATTTCAAAAAAAATTATTGTAGAAATATAAACAATTAAATAAGAAATAATATGTATTTTAATAAAAAATATCGAACATTTTGTCTTGAAATGAAACGATACCTTTATTGCGAAAAAATTATTGTAGAAATATAACAAATCAAATAAGAACTATGTATTTTAATGAAACATATCGAACATTTTATCTTAAACGAAACTATACCTTTATTCGAACAAATTATTTCGTAGAAATATAAAAAATTAAATAACAACAATGTATTTTAATAAAAAATATCAAATATTTTCTCTTAAAATGAAATGATATCTTTATCACAAAAATTTTTTTGTAGAAATATAAAAAATTAAATAAAAACTATGTGTTTTCATAAAAAATATGGAACATGTTAGGGTAGGGTGGGCGAGATGACCATAGGGGGTAAGATGAACCAGTCAATTTTCTCGCAATCTATCATTTCTTTTGTAACTGTTCTTTGCACTAATATCAGGAAGAACGTTATCAAGCTTCTTTTAAAAAAATTTTCGCTTAATGTTGAATAAATTTGAAAAAAATAAAAATAAAAATTTTAAGCCCTGTATTCTGCTATTTTGCATTTGTTTAAAAAGTCCAAGAATCACACAAAATCACATATTAGATGTTTTTCCAGTGGTTATTTAGATAGCTTACTTATTAAACCTTATGTTTTTAACAAATTTTTATATAATTGTAAAACAGAAATAGGTGATATTTTGATTTTACTGGCAAGTGTCATATGGGGCGGGATGAGCAACTGTTTTGGGGCGGTATGAGCCACCTCTTCCTGTGCATCAACCTAACCTCTTAGTGTAGCAGTCAGTAGGTTAAGATGCAGTGTTTTAGTGCATGAAATTGTGCAGTGCCTTTATTATGGTCAAACGTATAAACAAATAATCTTGTCGAGAAAAATGCTCAGAAAAATGTTGACAGCTGCACTAATTATGGGTCTGTATTATAATATAATCTGAGTTGCTGGCAACCAGAAGAGAGCACTATTTTTCTGGTATATTTCTCAAGTAACTTTGTTTGAAAACTCGCGAAATGCTATAAAATGAGAAAAACATTGTTATGGTTGAAAAATACGGCAAACATATTAGAAAAACGGTTTAAAACCCCAGTATATATGAAATTCAGTATCATGTATTGGACCAGTCTAGTATTTGGGAGTTTTCTTACTGTAAAATTTAACTTTGACTGAGACAATGTAATCGAAACAGTCAAAAAATGGTTATATTTATTTATGTGAAACAATTATTAAAGACATGTAGATATAAATCGTTTTTCTATTCACTGTTTGTAGAGTTAGTAATGGTAGAGGTTAGGATTAAGGATTGCATCATTTTAACGTTAAATGCTTTAAATGTTCCGTAAAATTTTTGAAAAATATGTGTAAGATATGTTTTTGTTTTATAATACTCTAACTTAACAATACTCTTACTTATAAATAATATATAATAAGTCATTTAATTAAGTGGTTCATCCCGCCCCAGTACCTGGCTCATCCCGCCCCAGGCATGGTTCGGTATGAGCCAAGCGCACTACTTTTTTATTTTCGTTTCTAATTCCGCATATACTTTTTTATTTACTTTTATCTTGGCAAAATTATAATAAAAAATGTTTGTAGAATATATATAAGGACTTACTTTCAAGCAATGAATTAGCATATTTCAAATACTGACGTTAAAAAGACAACTATGTTCATCTCGCCCCACCCTACCCTATCTTAAACTGAAACGATATCTTTATTTTTTTTAATTCTTCCGTAGAAATATAAAAAATAAATAAAAACTATACCTTCTTCATTTATTTGAATTTAACTATTTTTTAAATTAATTAATCCTTCGATTCATTAATTAATTCGTTTATTCAAATAAATAATTTGTTATTTTTTAGGGTTGCTGTTGTTAATAGATTACTTATTTATACCCACGTATGACATTGTTTTTATTTTGATTTCCTTTTCTATTGAATTAATTCTTCATCCCAATATAAAATTAGAATGTCTGTTATTTAATTTCAATTTCTAATTAAATTTTATATTACATAACAGTAGTTTTGTTTACGAAATATAATGTCACAGATTTATGATTAAAAAGTATTTAATCAGTTTTGCACTATTTTTTGTAATAACAATATGTAATAAAAAAAAATGTTTTGTTTCTCCATGTTTTTTTTCAAACTCATTTTTTGCAAACAAACTTTATATAATTATGATAAACGGAATTCAATAATAAAATTTGGTATAATTATAAGTTCAATTTTGTTTCTTGAGATAAAAAATCCTTTAAATTAATTTTATCCATGTTACGATTGAAACCTTTCATATTTCCCGCAGCTAGAAAAAAAGATTTTAACGATTATTTTTTACGTACAATTACTCTAATGTTTAAAAAGATATGAAACTTCAATTATGTGATGCATAAAACTTATTTCATTACAAATAATATCAATGAAATTAATTTCTAACTAATTTTGCCTATGCTTGCCATGTAAAAACAAACTGGAAAGACTCCCAGCGCCATCTGCGCTCCACGCTTCACTTGATCGTACTAGTGAACAAACGCTAACATACAGTCGTTGCAGGGGGCTGGATATTGTTTAACAGGGTAACCATTGGACTCGAAAATTCAGGCTACCGGAACAAACGGGGAAAATGCACTGATTAATTTTTTTACCGAGAATTTTTCTAATTTTTAGTAGAAAAATCTTATGCTATCACATTAAGTGTCACGTAATATAAATAATAAAAATCACATGAAATTATGCAATACTGAAATTTTAAATAATTTCATTTGAAAATTAAACAAATTTCTAATAATGTTTCGATTTGAAATTGCACAATCTTAAGCACCTCAGACTTGAAAGATTTGAGAAGTTTGAGTTTGAGATGCTCAAGTTTGCAACATTTAAAATTTAGAATCCTTCAATTCGCAATGCCTCATTAGGATATCCACCCGACTGATGATTTTATATTCCCGGTCAGTTGTTAGATTTTCAAGGTCAACTAAAAATAGTTCAAAAGATTTGAATTATTTGATACGGTTTTAAAGATTACAAGGGATTTCTAAACATTTAAAAAATTTCTTATTTTAAACAGGGAATTTTGGATGAGAATTGTAATTCTGAGTTGGAACATCAGATTTTTTGTTTGGTCATAAGAATTACAATTCTGATTTGGAACCAAGAATTTCGTAGTATAATAATTCATTACGCATATTTCCTGTCCTAAAGTCTAGAGCAGCTGAAAATTCCAGTTTTTTACCTTTCAATTCCAAGGTTTTTACCTTGGAGGATCCTGTACATGTTTATGGCAGTTTTACTTACATGAAACAGTACAGGAAATCTTGATGCTTGCTGTGCAGAAATTTGGCGAGGGAAACTATAAATGATCCTGCGAAGGAACCAAACCCAAGCTCGGAGAGGGCATTTGAGTTAAAGTCAGCCCCCCAAAAAGTCCAAACCTCAGGCTGAGAGTGAATGAACAGAGGCCTCAAGAAGAAGAAAAAAGCAGAAGAAGCGGTCAAACATCAGCGGGTACGAAAAGGGTTCTGTTCCTTAGCGAGAACTTGGTCGGCCGAAGAGACAAGAAAGAGGAGAGTTCCCTGGGAAGTAATCGCCGCCATCAATCCAGTTCCGGGGAAGAAATCCGCAGACGTTCTGCTGTGATTCCAGGTTAATAAGGAGGATAGGGAACGATTCGGAACTGCTCATGCAGGGGCTCTTGAAGACGACGGTGGTGTTCGACACCTCATCCCAACAGCCAAACTGGTGATCTGTGACCTCGTGGAGTCTACCGAGCTCGTAGAGATTGAGGAAGCTCTGTAGACGGTCCTGGGGGAGCACCTCGGTGCGACTCTCAGTATCAACCTAACAAAGAGGAGCAATAGGAGTTGATTCCTAGCCTCCATTGAGCTAGACGCTACCCCTGCCAGAAAGCCAGAGCTGGTACGCCGACTTAACATCGGATGGGTAAACTACCGGGTGGAGGTGCACTGTGCCGAAAACCGGTGTTACCGTTGCCACAATCCCGGGAATATGGCCCGCGAGTGTATCCAAAAAGACCGCAGTGGCAATTGCCGCTGATGTGATCTGGAGGATCACACGGCGGCGGAGTGCCAGAAGATTTGATTC
>CAKNWT010284302.1:0-23283 GCA_932066315.1 Andricus coriarius | reverse complement strand
CTTCTGTTGAGTCAAAGGGCCACCTAGAGGGATCTCGATTGAACCAGCCCAAGGAGAAACATCCCAGAAGCAGTAGGCCTACGACTTGATGATGGTGAATATACAGCATCTGCAAGTGCACTAATTTTATGGATAATCAAATTTATGACTGTATGTAAATTTGTAAATTTATTCAGTTTGAAATTATAATTTGAAAATATTAAAATTATAATTTTGAAATTATAAATTTATCCATTCATCCAGCAATAAATTCAAAAACCATCAATTTCGAATTCTGAAATTTCCAAATGAGGCCCTCTGCAAATTTATTTATAAACTCCAAGTTTATCAAGTGCCCAAGTATCAATTGCGATATTGCAAAATTTTTATTTACATACAATCAAACATAAATTGAAACAAACAAACATAAATTGGATTATACATAAGATAAGTGCATTTACAGATGCTGTCTGCAATTTTATTCCTCAATTCAAAACTGCCGCTGAGACTCGAAGCCTGGATTCGCGGTCGATAAGTAAGGGCGTTCCGATTTCACGAGTGGCAATGTGTGTTTCGGACCAGTGAAGCGATTCAAAATTGGAATTAAAAAAAATTCTTGTAATTGAAAAATGCACAAGGATGTATATTAAATGTTCAACTTCTGATTTTAGACAGAAAATAAATTTATAACACATATATTGACAGTTTATTTTCTCCGACTTGCAAAGAATAACTTATATTTCACAAAACATTTAATTTCAGAAGAAATTTGTTCAAAAAGCAATTCAAAATAATTTTTTATAATGTTTTTAATATTTTTTATGTATTCTCAAAAGATCCAATTTTAAATTGCGCGCCAACTACGGCCAACCAGTGCGTGGCCCTAACGCAAGCGCAGTAGTCAGAGCATCGGAGATTCGGAGTACGATTTTGACAGGTGGTTGAATGCGTGTTTGCTTTGCTGCTTACAACTACAGTCTTATGGTCTTCACACACACAGGAAATCTCAAAGTTGTACCCACCTCTCTCCATTCGCGACGTATTTCGCGAAGTCTATATTCAACATCATCAAGTCGTGGGTCTTCTACTACAAGACAGCTCCAGCCATTGCTTCTGTGATGTCAGAATTGTGAGTAAAAAGATAAATTTGAAAACGGTTCTCGCCGTTCAAATGCTGTATTCTGCTATCTGCAGATGGCTCCCTTTCAAAAAATTGATAATTTCATTAAAAATAATAATTGCTTCAGCAAAAGCCTTCATTTCTATACATTTTATTAATCCGAGGATCTCCCAAAACCTAAAATATTTGACAAGTTTTCTTTCTTTCGTTCTCAAATACTTGAGCAAAATTATATATTGAGTCAGTGACGTACCTATAAAAAAATTCCAGGTCGGATTGGACCAACACCCTTAAGCACTAAAATTAATTTGAGTTACATACATACCAGTAGTTCATGAAATTATATTTATCTATGAATTAGGTGTAAAAAAAGAGATAAAATTAGGCTCAAGCTAACTCTCAAAATTTAAAATGGTCGAATTTTCTTAATCATTCAGCGCACCCAAGTCTCAATTGATAAATCAGTTAATTTTAAAAAGTTCAATAATTTTATCAGTAAAATACTGTAACTACAGGGAATCAATTATAGAATTGTTCCACCGAAACTGTATGCTGAGTGCATAACAATATACGGGTATTAAATGTAAATTTAAACAGGTTTACATTTAAGACAATGCGCAAATATGCTTGGAACATACCCTCTTAAAAAATTGACTGATTACTTCAATACAAATAAAACTATTCAATCAGTTAGAAGATTGCAGGAATGGACGACAAATCTAATTAATAATTTTCTTTTACTAATTCGATTAGTGCAAATTCGAGTAATTGTCAGTGACTACATTCTAATTATCATAATTAGTGGAATTCAACTAACAATCCGTTATATTAAGTCAAATTTAGAGAGAAAGTTTGATAATTATGTGAAATAATTAAAATTTATATGAGATTCTGAGGTTTTAAAAGACTTATCAAAAGCATTGATGGCATAAATTTTATAAAAACGGGAAATCTAAGTTTTTTAGTACCAAAAAATTAAGTTTGAAAAATGTTAACTAACATACACTACGAAGGTGAAGGAAAATGAGGAACAGACACAGCTCTTGAACGAACGACATAGAAGTTAATAGAGTAACCAAACCATTACATTAGCAAGTAAAATCAAATAAACCTATGTCGTTGGTCCAAAATACGCTATTCAAAAGTAAAAAGGAATTTTATTCACTAAAAAAAAAGGAACTAACATCCCATAAAGACAAAATTGAATGAAGAAGCATTTAAGACGTTGACTTGACGGCCCTGGTAATTCTAATTCGGAATCCGACTCTCCCAAATCACCGCACTCTAGGTCTGACTACCATACGGTCTCGATTTTGGGAACTAAAACAAAAAGAGTAATTAAAAGCTTACACAATGAAAAATTTTAATTGTCAACGGCGAAACAGTGACACCAAAAATCTATATTACCTATTGGATTCCGAATATTGGATCCACATTTGCAAGTGTGGTCGGCATACACCATAGGCACGAATCGCCCACAGAAACAAAATCTATACCTTGTGTCCTCCACTCTAAAAGAAATGAAGAAAAGCATTTACAAAGGAGAATATAATGAGAGATACAAACACATTCAAGAAGTACGACTCACACAAAGAAGGTAAGCAACGTGTAAGAAGATATGAAAAACAAAAATAGTCTTAACCCAGACAAACCAACGACGCAGAATGCACGTGTGTGCACGGACGAGACTCAGGATCATTACGAGGCGGCAGATGAAGACTTATGAGATCAAAAATCTCATGGACTCGCTGACACAGTGCATTGCTCGCCTCTTGGAGTTCCGCTTCCGAAGCACAAGGCGGATAGGCGGCTCGGACTCTCCGTGGACGCCCTCGTCCCAGCTTGCCGACCTTGCCTGTTCCCACGCCATTAAAGGAAGACGAGTTTGTTACAGCATTATCCAATTGTAGAACCTGAGGAAATGCAGAATAAAAACCTATACCCATCCCTAGGCTCAGCAATTTAGAGTGAAAGTCTCTGATCGAGAGACGCCCAGATGGAACTCTCATGGGGACATCTGAAATCAACAAACGCAGAGATTACAAAAAAAGCAAAATGCAAATTCGTCAGTTCAAAATATACTAGTTTCATTATGTACCTAAAGTAAACCAACAGTCACACCTAGTACCCTAAATCGGCTGGTATATGCCAAAATATTCTCTTTCAGTTCACGGGAAAATACGTGTACAAGATATCCGGGATATTGACGGCCACGATGTCGAGTCAGGCGATGAAGCACGACAAAATCCTGTAACCCGACGTTCCAGCTAAACTACCCCGACATAACGCGATGAATTTTTCAAAAATTTGGTCAATATTATGGCCCCAAATACCAAAACAATAAATGTCTGCATTATTCAGAACAGAAAAGTTTGGCGACAGATAGTTTATAAAAAGAATGTGAGTAGAGTGAATGACGCCTGAAACAAAGACCTTGGATACTATTGGGCCCAAGTGGGGAACCACACATAACAATTTTGTGAGGCTTTCCACGTGGGGTGATCGCTAGAGAGATTGATCAGCAACCTGGGTCGGAGCAGTGTTGCGGAATGAACGTGTTGTTTAAATAAACAACGCGAGCGCTCTAGATCAATCTAAAATATCTATACCTTACACCTATATACCTATCTACCCTATACCTATATACCCATCCACATACTACTATTTTCTAACCGAGCAATTCACGCCTACCCCGAAAGGGAAACGGCTTAACGGTATAATAATAATAATAATAATAATAATTCTCCAAGTGTGCCACCCGAACGAGCAAACTATCTAATGTTGATCGAACCGGAAAATAACGAGTAGGAACACTAAATTGAATATTCGCTTGTTCATTCACAACGGATCCTGATTCAGGGACTACAAAAAAAAATCAGCAATACACTGCTCGAAGTCTAACGGAGAAATTATTGACACATCATCCAGAAAATCAGTCACATCTGAAGGCGCGACATTAGGAGTTGAGATTTCACTAACGATTTCATTAATCGCACTACTAAATTCTGAACAAGCGGAATTCCGATTTTTAAAAACAATATTTGAAATAGAATCTAAATCTAAACAGTCAGCAGATTCACTTGAAGAAAAACCCTCAATAGGATATGTTGCCATATTAAGAGACGAAACTACACTAAAATAAAATATCAAATCTTACTCATCAAAAAGGCTTGACGTATCAAAATTTTTTGATAAATCTGTCAAACTTCAACTACATTCATTTATGTAAACACTGCACACTAACACAGTTCCGATAGAATTGACAACTGGAACACAAACCCACAATAAATAATTGGTCAGTACTTACCAGCCTGACTTAATCAGCACTCTATTATCTCAATTTTCCTATTCCCCAAACTACCCTCGCCCTTTGCTCGGGACCTGGCATACGGAGTTCGTGAAATTCAAGGAATTCAATGAATTCAAGTAATTCATGCAATTCCAGTAACGCATGGACTTTAACGGAATCATGGAATTCTAGTAATTCAAGAACTTACTAGAGTTGAAGGATTGCATAGAATTCCAAGAATTCTTAGAATTCAAGGAATTCAATACAATTCGAAAAAGATTCAGAGGATTCATAGAATTCAAGGAATTCCATAGGATTCAAAGAATTCATATAATTCAAGGAATTCCATAAGTTTCATAGAATTCAATGAATTCCATAGGATTCCACGAATTCATAGAATTCCTGGAATTACATAGGATTCAAGGAATTTCATAGAATTCAAGAGATTCATAGAATTCAAGGAATTCATAGAATTCCAGTAATTCATCGAAATCAAGGAATTCACAGAATTCCCGAAATTCAAGGAATTCATATAATTCAAGTAATTCATCGAAATCAAGGAATTCACAGAATTCCGGAAATTCAAGGAATTCATAGAATTAAGAAAAACTAATGAAATTCAAGGAATTCACACAATTTTAGGAACTCATGTTATGCCAGGATTTCATGGAATTCACGGAATTCATAGGAATCATGGAATTCGAGAAATTCACCGAATTCACGAAATCAATGAAATTCAAGGAATTTATGGACTCAAAGGAATGTAAGGAATTCATTAAGTTCATTTCATTTTAGGAACTTTGGAAATGCCATGAATTCCGTGAATTACTTGACTTCTGTGAAGTCCACGAATTCTGTAAATTCCTCGAATTCTATGGATTTCTTGAGTTCTTAAACTCCTCGAATTCTCGGCTTCTGCGAATACGCCGAATGCTGTGGATTATTCGAATTCTGTGACTTATTACATTTTTTCATCCTTTCGCCATTCGTATAGATTTTAATATTGTTTTTTTTTTTTAAATAGGGGTCTATTGAACATAAATGAACGGTTATTAGATGGACGGTATCGAGATTTCCACAGACCGGATTTTATGAGGTATGGAATTTCATAGGCCAAAATTGGGTAAAATAAACTATTTTATTTATTACAATTTTTTCAGAAACGAAACCTTCCGACAATTGGGAATTTTTTCAAAAAACTAAAAAATAATCTGCCGATGCGTTCATCAATCAAACAATGTTTTGGCCATGGGCTAAAACATCGCTGAAACATCCCAGTAAAAAAAAAAACTAATTGGGGCGAATTTCGACGAATAAACATTTTTGAATTCGCCCGGATTATGCTTTCTGATTCGTTTAACCGAATGGAGCCAGCGCGAATTAAATGCGTTTTAATTCGTTTTAATTCGTGGTCAAGGCCATTTCGAAAAAAATTGATAAAATTGCATGCCTCGAGACGCGAACCAGCGATCCCAAGTGTATAAATCCTGAAAGCGACCACTGAGCGACGGGACTCATTGATATTTATTTACAACGGATCCTTTATGTCCAGCGTGTTGGTTATAGCTTACGAATTCGATTGAATATACCAGACTTTAACTGTCTTCGCGCCGACGAATTCAGGCAAATAGGAGCTTGACTTAAATCTCGCGAATTATAATGAATGGGCTAACGCTGAAATTAATTCGTGCTGACACATTTAAATGAATTAGGTCCCCTGAAAATTGTGCGCCCAATTTGCGCGAATAGCAGATTTGAATATTAAACTACTTATTTCCGAATTTACAAGAATTCACGACTTAATCCAATTCGAGATTGTTGCAAAGCGAGATTCACGAAGGCTCCAACAAATTCATCTCAATTCGCCTCAATTAGTTTCTATTTACTGGGAAGCATCCACATTCTTTCACATAAGGCTCTGATTAAATGAACGTATGGTTCTTCGTAAAATCATCTTTCATGATTTTTTTTTCAACAGAATGAGGTGTCGAAAATCTGTTATTCTAGGAGAAAAGAAATGCAACGTCGACAACATCGGGTCGTTTGTATCAGATCTTCATTTGTTTTGTGCACTATATTCAGATCGAGTTGTAAAAGACCCTGTTGCCTGGGTTTATTTGATCTGATGCAGAACAAATGAATAGCTCCCCAGGCAACGTCAGTTCGTATGTATCGGATCTTCATTTGTTTCTTCCACTATATTCAGATTGTGTTGTAAAATGACACTGTGAACATTGCGTTCTGAATTGATTGGACGAGTTTCAATACCAAGTTCCTGGAAGATTCAGTTATTTATTTTTACTGCCATCGTCATGTCGCAAACAAAACGCAAAAGACGTTCTGTTCCTACCTATGTGGAGTACGCGGTGGATGCATCAGAAAATTATTTCGGTGAAATAATTACGTTGCCAAATCCAGACGATTCAATAAGAGGAAGTCTCACGGAGACTACTGGTCGACAGATCCATTTATATCGTGTGACGTGATCTCTTTTATGATGTCACGCAAAACGTTCGAAGACATCAAGTCTCGATTGAAGTACTCAAAAACTGAAGATCGTGATGCCAATGATAATGCGTGGCTCGTTCGTGCATTACTGAAACTATTCCAGAGAAACATCCTGAAGTTTGGCATATAGAGGACTGCTCTCTTCATATATGAAATGATGGCCAAATCGTATGCAATAACATCACTGGAACAATTCATTCGAGGAAAACCCATACAATTTGGCCTGCAACTCTGGGGTCTTTGCATTTCAGATGGTTTTGTATTGTGTCTTGACTCATATTGTGGGAAAAATACAAAAATTGGAGAGAAATTCAGTAAATGCGCATTATGCTATCGCATAGTGATGAATTTGTTACAACCACTTTTGAGAAAGGCAGCCGCGGGAAAGATACCTTAATTTCATACTTACTTTGACAATTATTTCACAAACTTAGAACTGATTGTGCATTTGAAGAAACTGGGATTGAAATGTAGCGGAACGATCAGAGACAATAGGGTGAAGGAGAAGAATGACATAGATATAAGAGTTCCAAGAGGCGAGTATGTCGTAAAACATGAGAAAAATAGCGGCATGAACTACATAACTGTAGTACATTCGAAGCCAGTTTCGACAGTTTCCACTGCTGCAGGAGTAACTCCTTTATTATCCTTGAAAAGGGTCGTTTTTATGAGGCTGATCCAGACTTCCATTGTGAATAATCTCGTGATATACAATTCTGCTGGAAATGGCTAGCATAAAGTCGGAACAAAAGAATTTGCAGTATCTATTGTTAAGAGCTTCAATAGAAAAGGTTAGGTGAAACAGGAAAAACATAGAATATCTCATCAAAATCAACTCAAAGTCTGTTCACATTGTCCTCTAAGGACCAGAATTTTCTGTTAAGTGTGTGAATCACCATACTGTGATTCGTGTTTCAAGAAGAATCACTCAGTGGATTCATATTCCAGTGAGAGGTAAGGGGACTCACTCTAATCAAGCACTCCGAAGGAGACAGGATTCTACTACGTCCACGTCGTTGTCTGTGGATTATGTTGAGCGTATAATGTCTGAATCGTAAACAGAGACCTCAGAAACATCTAAGCACAGAATTTTGATGAAACTCGACAGATTTCGAAATTTTATGTCTGCTATATTGGATCCGCTATATGAAATTCTAAAAATCCATTCTGAAATCCTTGATCAGCGACCCCGAACACCGAGTACAGAGTTGTATGAAAATCGTAGATTTTATAAAATTTCATGTCAACCATATTGGGTCCGTCATTTCGAATTTCAAAAATTCGATGTCAAATTTATAATCAGCGACCCCGAAAACCCCCGAGTATAGAGTTGTGCGAAAATCGTAGAGTTTCCAAAATTTCATGTCCGCCATATTGGGTCTGTCATTTTGAATTTCAAAAATTCGATGTCAAATTTGTAATCAGCGACCCCAGAAACCCCCAAGTACAGAGTTGTGAATTATGAAAATAAAATTCCCGATTTTTTGGTACTTTTCTCCAAATTTGGCGTCATATTGGATTTCCTACTCGACCAAACTCCATTCTGATCACGTGTTATTGAAGAGCAAACCCAAAATTATAAGGAAATATGATTTTCGTTTGTAAATTTTTTTTTTCAGTCATGAGAATGAGGTTTGAACACAAGTTAAAAAATGGTAGTTCTTGGTCGTTAATGGGTTGCTGGCATATTCCTTTCGCAAAATGCTCACTCAAACTGCATTCAAACTTATTTAAAATTCCGAAGACATACGCAACAAAATGCAAATAGTTTGACATGACACACACTAAATCATACATATAAAAAGTAACCCCATAAACAAAAATAACGTTACCAAAATTTCGTGAAAACGACCCACTTATACTTCCTCTATGCCCCCATTAGGTGGCCCTCGTCCCCAATCGGAACCCAGGGCCTGACTAGCTCCTGGGCAAGTAGCTGAAAGAAACATAGATATACCCGTATAAATGTATGTATGAGACAACGAATCTCCAAAGAATGACTAGAAAGCATGGGAGAACTCACGATGGACCAGCACGACGCTATTTGCAGATCCTTTTCGGAAGTGCGAGGAATCGACTCCCACGCGTGGCCACATGCACCCCTGACGCAAGCCTAAGTCCCCGATCTCTGGAAGTCTTTGAGTGCAAGGATGCTGATGATACCGCTGGAAACAAAAAAGGGGGTTAAGCAAACCAGCATTGGATAAACCGAAAGAAACAAAGCGAAAACAAAAGGGGTGATATCCGCACCATGGCCCAGTACCCTCGCTTTAGGAACTGCGAATTAGCTTCATCCCGTGAATATTCCTGGATCAATTTGGCCGTAGTATACGGGCGGGGGTCACGATCTCAAGCAAACTTTTGAACGGCCAGACTCCCCAGCATAGGTCCTGCAGGAAGGGTGCAGGGCAATGCAATTTATTCTTTACAAACCAACATCCCATTCCAATTGGGTTGATTCCAATCGAGCTAAGCCAGTTTAAAAATAGTAACATACGAGATTATGGAACTCTGAATTGTAAATTTCCAGAATTCCCTCTCTAAGATGCGTATAAGTAAAAGAACGAGGCAGCAGTATAGGCCACCCCCATAGTTATAATTATAAAGAAGCTAACGAAAGGGGGGAACAACGAGCCGCTAACGAAAGACCGCGGCGGCGTGCATGCACACTTACATATGCACTGCACACTTCTTTAAGAACTGCATCGTCTTTTGATGCTCGTCGGTGATAGGGCTCGGAGCCGCGTCCTGGTGACGAACCTGGCTGTAGTTTAAATGTACAGGTCCTGGAGAGTTGCAGGAACCTGGTAAACTAGGTTTGGAACAGACACCGTATATTGAGATGGAACGGGTGTAGTAAATTGTGAAACCGGCTGTTGAGAAAACTGATGAACAAATTGTTGAGCCATCTGTTGAGGAACTTGCTGAGCGAAATGTTGAGCAAATTTTTGAATATATTGCTGCTGGGACTCCTGTAAAAGAGGTGTTGCAGTAACGAATAGAGCCGTCGATTCCGATTGCGGATTTTTTTATGGATAGACCAAAATTCCCTTTCTTCCTTCAACTTGTTTTCGATGATAATTGATTGATCCAGAAGCTTTTTTTACATCTTTGCCCTGTACAGTAATGTAATGCGTGGTCGCAGTTAATCTTTCAGTTGAATTTGTACGTTCTTCAATGTACAGGGCATGATCTAGAGTCCCTTTTCTGACCAAAACGCTTTTTCAAATGAGCCAAAAGTTCATTGATATTTTCAAACTGTCTGTCTCGAATGCTTTCTCTTGCTCTACCTTTCAATTTGCTCAAGATGATGTTGAGAAAATGTTCTTTCATTTTTGCGCTTACGAAGAATGAGCCACTGGCTACGTCTTAAAGGAAGGTTCTCAAAGGAGGTTCTTTTTCGTCGAAAAAGTGTATGTGTATAGTGTGCTTTTCCAAAGTCATTGCTTCGGCTATGGACCTCATGGCTAAACTAGTATCCATATCTACAGCTACCGTAAAGCTTGTGGGAACAACGGTGATACTATCATAGATGCTCCGTCTTCGAGACTTTCAGATTTGGCAGCTGAGTTATTAATGTCTGAAATTAGTCTTTTGGTTGCAGACTTTTTTTTCTTTTGTGAACACCTTTTCTGGCTGCATTTATTATCTCTTTCAGTAAACTTTTATTAAATTGAATAAGAAGCGAACTACTTGTAGTAAGGTAGCTATTGTCGCTGCGCATTTTTTTTCTTTTTGACCCGTAGTCGTCGTGACTCAAATATGAATCCACTAATCTTATTTGTTTGAAAATTTAAATTGTCTTGAAACTGAACTTTTTTAAAGTTTTGGGGTAATCCACTCTGCTCAGTTAAGCTACATATTTAGTAAAACGTGCATAATAATAAAAAAGAAAACCTTACCTCAAATTTTGGTATTTTGAGTTTATATTGTAACTGATTCGAATTCGGCCCGTAACCGTCGTGGCCAGAATAAGCTTCAATTTTGTATTATTATTGGAACACTTTTTAAGGTTCTCTGCATTGGGTTATTTGTGATTTCCGAAATCACTTCTATTCCAGATTCATAATCTGATTCTCCGTTCAAATTTTGACCTGGTAAAAATTCATTGACAACTGTGTCAGCATTTGAATCCTCGTTATTAGCACGTACTGCTAACTCGGCTCCTTGCGAGTCGAGAGAGTTATTTGATAGACTAGAATGATTTTCTTCCCTATCGGCTCTACGTCTTTGTTCTAAAGCCTCTTCGATGCTGGGTTCAATTGTTATGAATTCCACGATAAGAAGAACGTCTTCTTCAGGATTGTTTGTTGAAAATGGACGGTTTGGAACTTTTTGTCTGATTATGGGTTGAACCTGAAGAACAGGGCAATCTCTTTTAATTGAATAAACTAAAATCCTATACAATTTTGAATGGACGGAAACGACTTGTAATTTTACTTGATTTTGACCAACCCGATTTCCACGCCTTCTCTTCTGTGAACCTTGAGTTGCATATAAAGTTTTGTCAGGCATAAGGATGGGTAAGATTTCAGACGCTGCAAGGGATGCTATGCCGAGCGCGAAAGAATCGCAAAAATTTTCGAATTTAAATTCTATTAAAAAATTCGCTTATTTCCTTTTTTAGGAAGAATTATTATACACAGATGCTGCAAGGCTTCCACCACGCAAGCGACAGGCTTCCGTCTGCGAAAAAGAGCGGCAGATTTTATCTTTGATATTAAATCAGAGCAAAACCCTTGTATCTAATAATTATTTCAAGAGTAGGAATTCAAAAGTGTATCAATAAGTTTTAAAAGAAATCACTCAATCCATCTACGTAGCACCCGGAGCAAAGAGTTTTAGAATCTTTAGCTAGAGAAGACTAACTAGGGATTCACTTATTTCTTTTATCCTTATAGGGATCAAGGAATAATATTAATGCATATATGTTTTTGTTTAGTGACAGATTTCAAGATTCACAAAAAGGAAGCTCAAAAACTTTTGGTCGTTTCTATCTGTCAACATACACAATTACACATTTTAAAATTAATACAATATTTTACTTTGGTTTTATGATATTTAAGATAAGTAAAATGAAACGTTGTAAGCCACGTTCCGACTTTTATAAATTGGATCTAGTAGCTTCCTTCTAGAGGACCAAACTGACCAAATAAATTTTCAACACTAAACCTTTTTTTTTTGTCACTGATTATTGTCAATCATCTAAATCAACTAAATAGAATATACACAAAACAGGCATGGTTATTATAACACAAATAAATTCATAAAAATGGACAAATACTACATTAACAATTTTGCGTTGTAATACTTAGTTTTCTATCTTATTCTACCATCCTCGATAGATGAGAAAAAAGAAAGAAAAAGAGGAATATCACTGATCTATATTTCTCTATTTTATTTATTGACGTCTGGCGCTTTTACTTTTCATAGCCAGATTACTTTGGCTATTCTTGTCCATACGCGTTTCGGCGCACCCACATGGTTTACACCCACATAGTATAAATTCACAAAAGTTCTTAGTGAGCTCTGAACCTAAATTGCTGGGGATACTTTTAAATCCTCCAACAATTCACTAATTCTTTTGTGAATTAGATTATTTCGAATACTGTACAATAATTGCTTCATTTCCGTTTTGAGTTTCGGAATTAAAGAAATTATCTGGCGATTCCTCGCGTTACTCTTTAACCTTTTGCACCTCTTTACTCACTCCTCTTACTCACTTTCTCTTAACTCACTTCACCTATTAGTTTTTTAGTCTGCGCACTATACCGATAATAGTGCGGGATTCCGCAGAGTCCTCGTCGTGAATTTTTTAGCACGTTATATGCACGTACCCAGACGCGCCCGCGGCCAATTTGAAAATTATATTTAGATTTGAAAATTACTTCAAAATTCCCGGGCTGAGCTACAGTTTCCCCTGATATCTAATTCCGAGAGCCTACCCCCGGGGGTGGGAATTTATCAAGCGGTTTTACGTCCGACCCACCAAACGAACTGGAAGAAACAAGAAAACTCCGCGTACACGGAGAAAAATGGTTCAGCTAGCTTAGCAATTTCGTGTTGCTAAACACTGTTTTGTACTCATAACAATACGACTCGCTATTACAGCAATATCACTGCTATCACAGTTAATATAAATTGCTAGGATTACAAATAAACTTGTTCTGATTACTAATTCGCATTGCTATCCATAGAAAGTTGCTGCGGCAGCTGATTAGATTGCTCGGCCTGCAAACGAATGTTTACAATTCGCGCCAATATGACCAATATGGCGACGAGTGTAGTCAAATCGTCAAGTGTAGTGAGCCTGTAGCCGTGCAGGTATAGTGTATAATAAAAAGTTAATTGGTTAAATAAATTTAAAGTGACAGTGATATGGCTGAGTAGACCATGGAATCTCTTCTGATCCGTTGGTGCGGATCAGAAGAATTGGTCCAAACTTTTGAAGGTAAGATATGCCGATTTTAAGTGTTGTAGGTTATTTTTTCACAACATTTTGTAAATTTACGTAAAATCATTACATTAAAAAACACGTTTAAGTTATTTATTTTACAGAGAATGCCATGGACATTGTGGCTCTACAATGGCTCTACAATGGCCAGTAGATTTTGCAATTGAAAATGCAACTCGGATTGCTACCGACAGCAAAAAAGGATTGTTGTGCTAGTAAAATTGCAGTAGCAAATTAAATTTATACTTAGAGCAAATAAATTTGTAGGTTCTATATCAACAAATTCAGCGGATATTTAAGATATTAATGTAGGAACTATAATAAATTCAATTTAAAACGGTTCGAGTTCCTAAAATTCTAAGTGAAAATATTGCATTTTAAACAGGGCATGTGGGGCACAATTTCTGAAGTGCACCCACCTCGAGAATGAAGGTTGTCCGATGGGGCTAAAAATTTGCCCAATTGTAGTTCTATTAGATAGTACTCATTAAACCAAAAATTAATTCATTTCGACAATTATTAATCAAAGTGGAGAGTGCACAAATTTTGGGTTTTTTAAGCAAAGCCTTACTTTCAAACATTTGTAACTTTTTTCCTATTACCTTAAACAAAATTTCAATATGGATCTTTTTGATTGATTTTTTCACAAGCCTTTTAGTGGTTATAGCGATTTTTTAAAAAAGTCGAAATTTGACCCTAATTTTTTTAAATCAAAAATTAATTTGACTTTTTTCAAAATTCGTCTTTGAGTAATAGAATGATACGTAAACAAGAAGCCATGATAGGGTTTTTTAAGTTAAATAATATTATATGGTAATATTATGTGTCTTTCTGTTCGAATTTTTGGCGAAAGTTTCAACAGTTGTTTTTTACAGGCCTCTTTTGCGGTTTCTCTTTTTCCATTCGAGAAGATATCGTATTTCTCAGAGGCGAAAACTTCATGAGTTGAAGTTTTCCATCTTAAGTGGGAATTAAAGCGTGTTACTCTAATGTGCCTGGTATCGTAACAGCTTTGTCAAATCATAAAAGGAGAAGAGCATTGACTCTTTAAACTCAAACTCTAGTGAAAAACTTTTATGAACGCGATGAGATAAGTCGAATGTTACTACTGTGTAATCTCAACGAGTTATATGCTCAATTTACATCAGAACACGCAGGTTTAAAACTAGATTTACCTGAAATAATTAATTTTTTATTAAGCTAGAAGTGTGAAACTTAATTTATTTTTCCCAAAGTTGGTTGCTGAAAATTTTAAATATTTCATAATCTTAAGGCTTCACTTGGAAGCACGTTGGCGAATTGAATCTCATGTATTAACCCCTGTCAGCAACTTTCTGTCCTTCGGAGATAAGAGTACACGTGCACCGTTCCAAAACCTTCATACATTATATTATATGTAGTGTATGGAGTTTAAAAAAATTTTTAAATCATTTAGGATAAAGATAACCTTTGAACGTTATCCGTATGTGACAGGGTCGAGTGTCACAGGTATTAGAAATATTTGATGAATATCCACTTTTACAATTTATTATTATTTATTATCTTAAACGCTGCACTAAATTTTGATGGTAAGTTACAAAAAATTTAACGTACGGGGTAAAATTAGACAAGTGTCCTCACCTAAAACTTGGTTGTTGTCTATCTCATTCAAACTCCGCCAGATTTTAGTGCTATATTAACTACTAATAGATTGATGTAGTGAAGGCCTTTTCCATTAATATTCTAAGATACCGGAAAAAATTAAAACATTAACTACTAATGCTGTAAGTGCTATATTAACCGCTAACTTTCAATTGTACATAACTTCTGATAAAGTTAATCGATTTTACTTTTTTATGAAGATTTTAACAGGTTTTTTTAACGAAGTTTACAATAAAAATTATTATTATACAATAAAAAATTATTTCACCTTGATTTTTCGTTTTAAAGAACATTTTTGAGTTTTTCTTCAAATACGGCAATTTTTTTTCTTTTTTTAACTAAGCTGGAAAAAATCTGGATTTTTTCTCTTCAAAAACATACCAAACCAAAAATAGCATGAAAAGTATTGATTGAGTTGTAGCAGGTCGTAATTGCGCGAGTGCCCCGTGCCAACTAGCCACAGCACTACCAGGCGCGCAGTAGTCGCACACACCTGAAAAGTTGGCCAAAACTCAAAAAGTGAGCAAACTTTCTTGGTGCTCAGTACCCTTATGTTTTCATAGTAAACAAAGAGGGCCCCCAAAATCCGCCCCTGTTTTGCACCTAACGTAGTTTTTGAAGGAAAGAACATAAATTGACGCCCCAAAGCTCAAAATAATCGTCAATGCAGTCTGTAACCGGGTTTGTTATCAGTTTCCCCTTCCAACCCCTTTTAACGCTGGAAAATTGAAAAACTACCTCTAATTGGGAGTGAAAAGTGCTTCATGAATAATAATGTCATTGAACTAGCTTTTAACTATGATTTTTATGTAGGTACGATCGCGTTGGTATATTAACGTATAGTCTCTACGTCCATTCTTTTTACATAGCACCATTTCAACCCCTAAAAACCAGAAAAATATCCCTAACAGGGGTGTGGATTGTACACCGGTACTATAAAAGTAGGTAGAATAGTTTTCAATAGTTTTTCATTCAAAATTGACGCTTCGACATTCGAAAATCGAAAAACTACCCCTATGCGGGAGTGGTAAATACGTTGTAAACAAGAATGTGTATAAAATGTATTTGAAATATTGTTTTCCCCGTAGATAGAATCAATTAGTGTCAATGTATAATATCTACGTTAGTTCTACTTACGTAGCACCATTTCAATCCATAAAAACCAAAAAACTACCCCTATCAGGGGGTAGAAAGTGCTTCAGGACCAAGAACGAGGATAAAATATTTTATAATTTTTTCTTTCATAGATATGGACACACTAGTGCCAATATATAATAACTTTGTTCATTATTCTTACTTAGCACCATTTTAAGCCTTAAAACCCAAAAACTACTCCTATAAGGGGGTAAAATGTACACCGGTACTATTAAAGTAGGTAGAATGGTTCTGAATAGTTTTTCATCAAACAGTGACGCTTCGACTCTTAAAAATCGAAAAATTACCCCCCTGAGGGGGTGGAAAAAACGTCATAAACAAGAATGTGTATAAAATATTTTAGAATTATTTTTGCCTCATAGATGGAATCAATTAGTGTTAATGTATAATAAATACGTTAATTCTACTTACTTAGCACCATTACAACCCATGAACACCGAAAAACTACCCCAATCAGTGGGTAGAAAGCACTTCATGCCTAAGAACGAGGATAAAATATTTTTTAAGTATTTTGTTTCGATAAATATGGTCACGCTAGTGCCAGTGTATAATAACGTCGTTAATTATTCTTACTTAGCACCATTTCAACCCCCGGAATTCTGAAAACTACCCGTATCAGGGGGTGGAAACTACACTGGTACCATTAAAGTAGGTGAAATAGTGTCTTATAGTTTTTCATCATAACAGTATAATATGTACCTCAATTAGAGTTACTCAGTGACGCTCCAACTCTTGAAAATCGAAAAACTACCCCTACAATGAGTTATTGGGTTATGGGTTATACAACCCTATATAGTGGAGGTGCGTGCATACGCATCTGCAAACACAAACACATACAGCAAAATATGCACGCACCTTCCCTATATAGGGTTCTATAACCCATAACCTAATGACTCACTGTAGGGGTAGTTTCTCGATTTTCAAGAGTTGAAGCGCCACTGAGTAAGTATAATTGAGGTAGATATTATACTGTTATGATGAAAAACTATTAGACACTATTTTACCTACTTTCATGTTACGGGTGTAGTTTCCGCCCCCTGGTAGGGATATTTTTCGGGATTTAGGGGGTTGAAATGGAGCTAAGTAAAAATAATTTACAAAGTTATTATACATTGGCACTATCGTGACCATAACTATAGAAAAAAAATAATTAAAAGATATTTTATCCTAGTTCTTGATCTTGAAGTACTTTCTACCCCCTGATAGGGGTAGTTTTTCGATGTTTATGGGTTGAGATGGTGCTATGTAAGAAGAATGGACGTAGAGACTACAGGTTAATATACCAACGTGTTTGGTAATAATCACTACATTTCACCGTATTTTTCACAAATGGAATAGTGACTTGACGGGAGAGAGACCGAGCGTGATACTCGCGCGCGTGTGTGCATGCACACCAACGCGGTGTTTGGTAAGCGGTTCATTCATTCCTCCCTTCTTTCGGGCTATGGAGGTAGCTTATACTGCTACCCCGTTCTCTTAATTATAGGTATAACAACAAAAGTGTCCTAGAAAGCATTTGCGTCTTTCCCTTTTTTTAATTATTTCCAAAGGGAAAGACAATTACTAATTATTTTAAGTTTTATTTCTTCGTTCTCGAGGTCAGCTCCCAGGCTAGTTCCTCGGCACCTTAGAATGCCACGTAGGCATGTTATCGAAAGCTCTCCAGTTACGAATGACACGAAGTGTTTCTTCCATGCATTCAGTGGAAGTTAATATAGCATGAAATAATATTTAGTGCTATATTAATTCAGGAGTGAAACAAAATTTCTGTAGGACAACACGAAATCGGCGGTAACCGTGCGTAACAGTCAAATTTTTATTTATCCGTGAACTAAATAATAATTTTGTAATGAATAATGTAATTCTTGAATACGTGACATCGTTTTATAATTTTGAATTACTTATGCAACTATTACGAGAATCCTCGACTGCCAACCATAGCAATAAAATAACAAATAAAAAAATAAAGGGTGGAAAAACTTGCGAAGTACAAATTTTCCTATTTTTAGTATTTTGCTAATTCACTGAAAACAACGAAATTTCCAAAAGTATAAAACAGTCGATTTTATATTAATGAGGAAATGAGCAGTTTTTTAAATGTTTTATTATTGAAATAACGAGTTCTTTATATATGATAATACAGGCGAGAGTACTAACGTTGAGAGGCTCTTGAATTTGCTAACGGTGGAATCGTAGACGGCGTCGCGTGCTTTCTCACAAAATCGATATTTCTACCAATTTTTAATGAATTCATCTGAAAAAATTTTGAAATCTTCCTTAAATATTGAGGAAGAAATGTATCACTGGAAGTTGTTGAAATTTTAAAGTTCATTCCATACTTTTCTTTGCCGAAACTAAAAAAACGTACTTACCGTCTCGTCTCAATTGGCAATAATTATTATTAAACAATTGGCAGTATAAAGTTTTGTCTTCATCTTCTAGGCATCGCTAGGGTGTAATGCGTGTATGTAACAAATTTCAAATAGTTTCAATAATACTTGTCTGAGTAAAGACGATTTATGTTTTAAAAAATAATTTAATTTGGGGTAATTTATTCACCCCCTTTTCAATTTTATTATTAAAAGTATACATCGGGAAGAAAAACTTTGAATAAAAATAGTTCCCTCTCGTCTTTTTCGCATTTTCGAGCGCTCGTCCCCTTATTGCATCCGGTAATATCATCCTATTCTAATTCCGATAATTTGTAATAAGTTGTTTGATCAGATTCGTAGGATGATTTTTTGCTTTCTATTTCCATTAATTTATCAGATTTTTTCTCTGATTCTCCAACACGTGACACTTTTCAAGCCTCTTGCGTTTCTTTCCTAGCAGGAAGTCTGTTATCTCGGAATTTATTCGTCACTTGAGCGGCCTTATCTTCTTGAAGAATCTCATTGTCAGCTGTAATGCCAAATTTTCGGATTGTAAAATTTCTACTCTCTCCTTTTAAAATAATTAATTAGAGTTACAAAATTATTTGTTTAAACAATTTATTATGACTTAAATAATATTTAATTTGAATAATGCTAGAAGGTTTGCGACTTTTTCTGAAATTTGCAACTATTTGTCTACTTTCCGCAAAGGGTGAATTAATTATTAATTCAATTTAGAAAAAAATGATTATTTAAGCAAATTATTATTGCTTATAACTAGCTTCTTTTTTATTGATGCAATATAGTTGCGATTTCTTCTGAAATGTTTAACTTTTTACCTAGTAATGTACTACAGAATGCTAGTTAACATAGTTGTTTACACAATTTATAACTGTTTATAAATATCTTCGCTTAGACAAGTGCTAATTAGTTGCTGTTTTTTCTGAAACCTTGAACTTTTCTCCACTTTTCACTTGGTGAGATAATAATTAATGCTAATTAATAAAAATAGTTGTTTAAACAGTTTATCATTGATTATAACTATATTCTCTAAAAGTAGTGCTGGAAAGTTGCCTTTTATTTCAAATCTTTAGTTTTGCTTTGATGTTTTAGTCATGATCAAATAATAATAATAGAACCTCAATAAGAATCATTTTATAAATAGTACTTTACTTTTTTAAGTGACTTCTTTTTGCTCTTCTCCCAATTTCTGTTTCCGCTCTTTTTGAGCTCTTATTTTTATTATATTAAATAAATTAAATATACGTACGAACTAAATGAAATTTATTTTTGAATCAATGCAGAGAAAGACCTGCAAACAAACGCTGCCTAATATCGGTACGTTGGGGGGAGGCTTCCCCAAAACTAAAGGAAGGGCGAGAGACTCGACTTTCCTATATTTATTTTTATGTGGGTTGGTACACATACTCTCTGACTGAGAGTTGTTGTCCCGAAAAGTTATGAAAGAAATTAGGGTTTCGAAATATTGTCAACTTTGTAATGAATTCGGTTCTCCAATATTTTATAATAACACTGAGATTTATTCAAAGTAGACAAACAGGGAACATTACAAGCAACAGCGAGATTCAAATGATAGGGCACATTCTACAATGTGTAGAATGTGCCCTATCATTTGAATCTCGATATTGTTTGTAATGTTCCCTATTTCTCTACTTTGAATAAATCTCAGTGTGCACATTCTACAATGGGTAGAAAGTGTTGACCGCTCGTCGGATAGAGAAAGGAAAACTAAGTCCAGAAGTTATTTACGAATTTTTTTCTTGCCTTAATAGAGCGGGCGGAAACCTTCAATTTTCATGGGTTTATTAACCCACTCTAGTCTTTTATTAGAGTATTCGTGTCACACACACACACGCGCGCGAACACCTGCCACTTTCCGTAAATTCGCTTTTACGTGTGAATTTACTTTTGAGAATTTTCTTCTAGGCTAAACTCAAATTTTTTTTCTCTAGGTCGAATAGGACGCGAAAAGAAAACTGAGCGCTTCCGTTACGGTCCTACCTTCCGTTGAATAGAGATATTCGAAATTTTTTCGTCCAGACCGCGAACTCAATTTTAATGATTAAAAACCCATCGATTTCGGCGGCTCACTCCCGTTACGTGGTCGAAAGATGGAATTCCGGTGCCAAGTATAGGATGCCGTTGCGTCGTACGGACTAAGTTTTTACAGATTAAAATTTTTGTTTGGTTCTTGATCCCAACGTCGGACGGACAAAAATCTGAGTAGTTCTGGCCCGTGCCAGATTGTTCAGGAGACTGCAATTTTCACTTCTGTTCGACGGTTTATAATTAAGGTGATTCAGATAGGAATTTTTGCAGAGTTGCGGGATTTGGATTAGGAAGGTAGGGATACACCGTGAGAGCTAAAGCAGCGCTTGCAAATTTAAATAGCTAGGTAGCTTGATTTTCAAGTGTGCGAAAATTGCATTGCCAAATGCTTCCGTTTGAAATTTTGCACCTGTGAGACAGGAACCTCGTCAGCAACTTACAGAAGTAAGGTGCATTTAAGTATTTCTTTATATTTCTGAAGGAAATTTGTATTTCAATTTGCATCGAAATTGATGCAGGTTGGAATTTTCAACTTAAATATAAGTATATGTCACGTGCGCCGATGAAAGGGGACTTACTCTGAAAAGTGAGATTGTTCCGGGCGAGCGATCGATGTCGACCGTATAGACGCGACTTTTACGAGAGAGGGAAGTTTCACGAAATCTTTCCTGTCCACTTACTACACATTCTCACCCATATAGCGGCGCGGCTCACGGACGGGGTATAGATGAGACGCGTGGATTGCCGTGGTGAATGGTGGGATGTGTTTCACGGGATCTGAAACTCTCGAGCGAAAGCCCGATTTTTCGGGTGTCCAACAACTCAATTACTAGCAATAATAACACTCGGAAATTTTTGTCGATGGTTTCATTAAAAATGGCAACTCAATAACTATCGAAAGGTGTAAAAACCTCGATTTCGATTTTTTTAGAGTAAGCCCCCTTTCTTCGGCGCACTTCACATATATTAATTGCAACCCTTTTATCAAAAAATAAACGAGCATTTTGACGTAACAAGTTTTTTCTGAGCGAGTACGTGGTGTTGTTTTGGTACTTTCCACGTGCTCGTGCTGTCCAGATACGGTGGGAAGTATGTTAAGGCGAAAGCTAGACGGACTTATGGAAGAATGGAGCGGAGAGGGGGAGAGAGAGAGAGAGAGAGAGGGAAACGTGTAGAGTGCGGAGGCTTGCAATCGTCGCGGCAACGTAGCTACATGCAAAGAATGTGACGGCGATGTTTAGAACGTCGGAGGCATAGAGATGGAATGGTTGCCTTGCGTGTGTGCGTGTGTGACCGCATAGCGAGTGCAGCTATACCCTCGTTCTTTTCAGGTTCTCTTACATGTTTATAATTAAGGTCCTTGAGGCTGATCCTTTAGAATTAATTTTCCTTTCCCTTAATTCTATTTCTTTATATCTTTTGATCTTATATTCTAGGTACTCTTTTTTCTCTTTCACATGGGCTCAGGTGCGCACTAATCATTCCGTGCATTTATACGATTCCCTTCCGCAATCCTTCCTCATGTTATTGAGTGGTTCGGGAAAAGGGGAAAAAAAATATAAATACCTGTGTAAGAATGAAATGCAGTTTTTCACCAGAGAATGATTTTAATCCTTAAATAAAATCATTTTCTTAGGTAATTACTCTCCTCATTCGCAAGTTGGCTCGCTGTCAGTCCCGGGGAGCTTGGAATGCTGCGTAAGCATGCTGATAGTAAGCTCTCAGGTTACGAGCGAGCAGAGAGTCCCTTGAAACTAATATAGAGCGTTGAATTAATGTGGTTTGAAATAATATTTCGAGCCTTATTAATTATCAGCAAAAAAAAAAGAATGCAGATTCGCTCGTAACACATTCACGTTTGAAAAATAACTGTATTTTTAAAGTTGCGAAGGAAATATTCTTTACATATCTATTATACTTGTAGTGAAGAACATTTTCTCTGTACATTACTGGTACTTATATTCTCTCTGCCAATGAATTTTGTTATGTGTCCTTCAATTTTACATTTCGGCACTGCAGAATGCCCAATTATTGATATATCTAAAGAAACTTTGTCAGTTGTCAGTCTAATTTTCGCCCCTTCATCCTCATTCCATGGTAATGGATTTTTTTTTGAAGCTACAAGTTTATCAAAAAATGAATACAATTCAAATGTGCGTACGCAATGAGCGCGAGCATTTATAGATTGCTTTTGCAAACATTTTTAACATCTATGTGCCCTTTTTATTTTTAGAGAAACAATGGTGTGGAATTCGTCGGTAGCATGTCATTTCTCCCAAAATTTATTTCACCCAAAATTTATTTTACCCAAAAATGGAAACGCAGACGTGTGAACATAGAAGATAGAGTCCGCATTTGTAAAAATGAACATTTTCGGTAAGTGATAAAAAAATCGTTCACCGCAGAGGGAGCAACAGTAGAAGTCGTCAAATGATAATAAAAGTTAAACACAGTCAAATAAAAGGAACCCTAGTTAGCAACATATACGTAAAGACGTGTATATTTTAAGAGTTTAGAATCCATTCATTTTTCAAACATCTACGAACATGATTTGATATTAAGGTTAAATTTGAAATTAGCACAGTATTAATAAAATGTACATGTTTGCTCTGGAAATTACCAGTTTGAAAATTCTTAGGTTATTAAGTACGGCAAAATCGGTATTTTTCTAAAGATAGTATTACTTTTTGCCAAT